>BGPT01001589.1:17044-85342 GCA_003297045.1 Symbiodinium sp. clade C Y103
CCCACTGGGATCTGGAGCTCGCGGTTGAAGTCCGGCAGTGCCCACTGGGATCTGGAGCTCGTCCGGCAGTGCCCACTGGAATCTGGAGCTCGCGGATGAAGTCCGGCAGTGCCCACTGGGATCTGGAGCTCGCGGATGAAGTCCGGCAGTGCCCACTGGCATCTGGAACTCGCGGTTGAAGTCCGGCGGCGCCCACTGGGATCTGGAGCTCGCGGATGAAGTCCGGCAGTGCCCACTGGGATCTGGAGCTGGCAGATGAAGTCCGGCAGTGCCCACTGTAATCTGGAGCNACTGGGATCTGGAGCTCGCGGATGAAGTCCGGCAGTGCCCACTGGGATCTGGAGCTGGCAGATGAAGTCCGGCAGTGCCCACTGTAATCTGGAGCTCGCGGATGAAGTCCGGCAATGCCCACTGCACTCTGGAGCTCGCGGTTGAAGTCCGGCAGTGCCCACTGTAATCTGGAGCTCGCCGTTGCTGTCCGGCAGTGCCCACTGCGAGCTGCAGAGGGCGGAAGGCGGCGGGAGGCAAACCCCGCCCCGCACGCGGACAACTGTGATAAAATCTAGTAACCCTCACCTGGCAGGCGGGGAATAAATCCCACAAAATCCATCAATAATTGGGGGCATTATTTTGCATTGATCATCCCGAACAAACTCCGATTCAGAAACTATACGCGACTCAGAAACTGCGATTCGGAAACTACGATTACGAAACTACTTCGCGCGATTCAGAAACTAAAACGCGCGATTCAGAAACTACGATTCAGAAACTATTTCACACGATTCAGAAACTACCATTCAGAAACTATGTCGCGCGATTCAGAAACTATTTGGCGTTACTAGAAACTATTCGACTTCGTTCACTTCACAGTCAAGAGTTCTTGTCACGATTCCAAGTCATTTTTAAAACTGCCCCCCCCAAACCCTACATACAAGAGTATTCCTCAACTTCACAGCCTCTCTTTTCCAAAAGTTCTTATCACAATTCCAAGTCACATGTTATAGTTTCCGAATCACATGTTATAGCTTCCACATTATACCGAACCACATGTTATAGTTTCCAAATCATAGTTTCCGAATCAGGTGTTCTGAGTTTCCGAATAAACTTTATAGTTTCCAAATCATAGTTTCCAAATCATCGTTTCGGAATTTGTTGTTCTGAGTTTCCGAATCAGGCTTTATAGTCTCCGCATCACGCGGTGACCAATAATCCCCACAAAATCCCCTCAGATTTCGCACATATCATTGGATAGAACACGGTTTTGATATAATTTACGAATATTTACGATGTTTTTCTTCAGTTTCCTACTGCGGATAGAATCAGAAGAAATCCAGAACCATGGATGAGTAAAACCCTATCAATAATGGGGAAAACCACCTATCAACTGGGGATTTCTTCCATCTGCTGTATGGCAATCAACACATGCTGATGGCTTTGAAACACTCGTCACAAGCGCATCACCGAAATCGCTGGTCTTGAGGATGGCCTGGGAGATGTTTGCTACGAGATCGAGGTCGGAGATATGGTCTGTCTGAACATGGGGGACAGTTTCCATATGGCTGGGGATACTCTAATAGCTGGTGATTTATTTCATGGAAAATCCGGATTGAACATTGATGATTTAGGGGTACCCCAACCCTATGAAAACCTTCAAAAATGGCCAAAACTGAAGGCCATGTACAAGGGAAGAAACATGATGAACCAATGGATTTAGAGGTAGCTGATTTTCAGATAAACCCGTTTACTCTCTGGTAATTCAATATAGCTATGGAAACCATGGCCCATTTAGTGCGATGATTTATAGTTATTTTCCTCTTATGAATGGTGATTTTCCATGTTTACAGTCAATAACCAGAGGTGAATTGATAAATCAATGGTTATCCACAATGGTTTAATCAGCGGATCAATGGGTTATATCCATTATATCCCATAACGTCATCCACTGCAATGGTAATTTAATGAAAGTGGACATAATGGTTATCCACTGAATGATGGGGATATCAGCCTGAATAAGGATCTACTGTAGTCAACTACATAGGTATCCAACTGAATACATAATGAGTAGTGGGGATATCCAATTGGGAATACAATTGCGATGGGAATATCATGGGAATATAATTGGATATACCCTGCGGCAATGACCAACAGTTTGCGAAAAGGAAAGTTACCATTTTAAGCGGGTAAGTCATGGAACTAAATGGGCCATGGCTTCCATAGCTATGTCACCGAAGGGTATAAGTCAACAATAGTGGTTTATCCAATGATTCAACCAACGACCACGGGTATAAGAGATCTTTTCAGCCAACATCAGATACATGTGCCATGATCAAAAGTTGGATCACATCCCTTTGGGGATGGCCACGACTCTCCATTTCCCTAGGGATTTAGATTACCCCATTGTATTAGGGTTTCCCATGGCATGGGAGGGATGGCCAAGAATCATGTACCATGTTTTGACCCTAGCGCACAGGAATAGTGTTCAAAACCAAGTCGAATGGGATTTGATTGGATTTCAATGGGATTGAAACCGTCATTCAAGAGGGGCTTGAACCATCAACATCATATCACATGAGAATCCAACATCATATCACATGGGAATATACTGTACTGTATGTGATAAATGATGTTTGGTTGATGGTCGATGGTCATAGGAGATTGTACGACCAAATATACTGGGGATTGTCATCATCCATTCTGGGAATCCTATCAACCAGGGGTTTTGAATACTCCTCAAATGAGAATGCGAGGCTGCATCATTTGAACATGGGAATATAACGCAATACAATCTGAGATACTGTCTGGTAATTCAACATAGCTATGGAAAATGGCACATTTACAGGTTATTACATTTACAGGTTATTACATTTACAGGTTATTTATGATGATTGATTTACTATGATGCAAGAGTTGTGATTTTCCGTATCTATGTCAAATTACCAAAGGGTAATGGGATGTGCTAAAAGATGGAATTTATTTGCGGGGTCCAAAGTTTGAGAAACAACCTGGATGGTTCAGTGCGATATTTACTAGTCAGCTTCAAGTTAAAATCATTCGTTTACCCTCCGGCAATCAAACATGGTTTACTCGAAAGCCCCTCTATTTCTAGATGATTTTTGCATTCAATGCGAGCGATAGTGCATTTCCCAGCTAGCCGTGTTTGAATACCCGAGGGTAATAAAGATTACGGGATATTGATGACAATGCTGAAGAAAAAGCTACGGGTCCTGGGGCATCATTCATGGCATCAGGTGGTTCTGGATCAGCTGGAAGGTCGAATATTGATGATTTGCCTATTGAACATGATGGTTTCGATAGCAAACTGTTACTCATTGCCAGAGGGTACTCCCTTCATCCCTACAGAATCCCTGTCCTTTGGTAACAAACATATTATACTAGTTGTATGTGGAAGACCCCCAGTTCTACATGAGCAGTGGCTGCAAAACCCTTGTTAGTTGATGATTCTATGGGCTTATGCTATCCTTTATATATATATATATGGATTGGTTATTATCACATTTCTTAAAACTGGGAACTCTGTTCTCAACTATTAGTCATTGGTCATACTGTTCTCAACTATTATCAAATTATCTAACATCGTTGGGATATAGTTGTGGTAGTTCCCAACTATCTGATACCAAAAACAAACTATTCCCATCTATTATCCAGCTATTATCCCAAATCAGCACTTGACTTAACCAACCGGTACTGGAAGGGACGCCGTTTCGGGTGATGTTTCCGCTGCAGAATCCCATTTCTTGGCTCCGAGGTGGGCGAAGAAGGCGGGCTGTTTGAAGAAAGGATCCGACGCTCGGCAGCGAAAAGCTGCGACTGGAATCAAACATCGGCATGTATATATACATACAATATATATTTATACACTCTATATATAATATGTATATACGTATACATATACCTATACGCATATATACATATACACTATATATATATATACACTATATATGTATAGTGTATATATATATATATATATGTATCTAGATATCTATACATATCTATGTGTGTGTGCGCGTGTCTGAAAATATGGTATATAGCCGCTAAAGAATCGGGAATATGATAAACCATCAAGATTTCGGGTACACCATTTTCAGACAAATCTGTTTATATATAATTATATATATGTAACACGCAACCTCCTAAAGGATAGACAAGTCAAATCTGCTCCAAAAATCGTGCTACAATACTTTTCTCTGCTTTTTTTTTTGGGGGGCGTTATATATATATATGTATATGTATATTATAGAGGGATATCAAACTAGAAGGCCCTAAGAAGAACAGAATTTGTGTAATTCTCAGATATATGCAGACACTCCTAAAAAGGTGACATCACCATACCACTTGAAGCGCCCAACTTTGACCAATTTTTCATGGTTCATAGCTCCAAAAGACGATCTTCATCCAGATAGAACTGATATATTGGTGTGAAAAGCAAGCCGCCAAAGGACCCATAATCACATGGCTCATGTTGACCTTAGATCAATGTTGAACCCTGGGTGGTTTCAGTGTTTTTTCATCATTTTGATCGTGAAATCAGGTTACAAGGGGGCCTTCCCCTGTGGTTTTTTTGCCTCGAAATTCTTGATCCCCGAACTGTGTGAAACAAAGTACTGCAAATGACCAAAATTTGTGGCTTCCCAGAACATGTCATGATCATTGTATTTGGAAGTGCAGTTCCAGTGATAAGTGGAGATATTTCACCATTGTTTCACCGTTGTAGGCGGTATATCTCAACTTATGGGCGTTTGTAATCGCATCCCTAAGTATGCATGTAGCCTGCAGGTACTAGAGATATGACGCGTAGCTGCCAGTTTGGCTTCGTCACTTTAGTTTCCTGTTCAGACATGGACGCGAACAAAATTCTGACGGTTTTTGTTGTGTTAGGGAATATAGCATACTGTAGTCTTTTCCTGCAAAGCAAAAACCGAGACCAGGACTCTGATCTAACTCATCATTCCTTCAACTGATCTCCCATTTGATCTGCTATTCTCAAAGCTTCCGCAATTTTTGAACATTTGTATATATACATATATGTATACACATGGCGGAGCCTACAGCCTGTAGATGTATGTATATATATATATATATACATATATGCACACATACATACAAGTATTTCTATATAAATTATCTACCGTTACATCCATAGATGCTCCACGCTCCCTGTTTTTTTTCCGCCCAGATGTTTCATCTTTCTAAGCATTTTTCCACACACTGCAGTCGGCCACGCTGAAGGATCATTGAATCCGACCTTTCTACACCGCCTGGTCATCGGACCCTTGTGGGTGGAAGTGAAGCCTCAGGCAAGCTGCAGGAGCTCAAGCTGAGGAATCTGATGAACATGGGGATTTAACCAGACAAGATTGGGATTTATCGGGCAAAACGGTTGAAATCTGGACAATTGGGACTTAACCGACTGAACCAGCCGATTTTGCGATTTAAAGAGACAAGAATTAAACTTCAACAGGCAAATATATGATACTTTAAGATATGGGGATTTACCCGCCAATGTGGGGAATTTCATCAAATTAAACGGTTCAGAATGGCATTTGAATGGGAATTTCACTCGCTAAACTGGGGATAAAACTGGAATTCATCAGCAGAGATTGGGATCAAAAACCAATTTTCAGTCCAAACATGGGATAACATGAGGACTTTCCCCAATTTATGAGAATGGTAATAGGGAACATGCTCATCATTGCATCTACTGAAGGGTACCCCATTTTTTGGCCTTAATCTCTGGCTAGTGGATTCCAACGTGTTCTAGTTTCCATTCAACTTGGGATGATCATCCCATGGTTGAATACTTTGAAACAGCTAAAGCCATCCCCACAAAGATAGAAAAGTAAGATCTGATTCAAATAGCTCTTTTTTGTAAGTTACTTTTCGGTCTTTTGTGGGGGTAGCTAAAATGTGTTTTCTTTCACCCTTTTGACCCATAGAATCGAGAGATGGGACAATCATCTACAGTGAACAGTTTGAGCTTCATCACAGGCTTGGACATGGGACAAAAAAAAACTCGGGGACCACGGAGTGGATGGTCCATTTTTAGTACGCACCATCCATTTTTTTTGGGACGACCCAATTTTGACCCATCCCCATAAGGTACTTCTCCACTGTCTGTTTGGAAGATGATGTCCTTGAGATCAACTCGCGGGTACTGGGAAGGGAGATTCATTTTTGCTCAAGAGGAAGAGCTTTGAGGCATCCTCATCAATGAGTCAATAGCCGTGACCATCCTTCTAAGAATGAACATCCAAAACACCAGCTATTGCCTGAAAATAAGGTATCCCCAAATTTGATGGTTTAGAACCTCATGATCCCAGCCAAAAATGGTCATTTGAGGACACCATTTCTGGAGACCGAATCAGTTATTTTGGTGTCCAGCAAACATTGAGCATCCTTGCCCATGGGTCTGGGGCAGCAGGTGAAATTAGACAAGGAAGGCCTTAAGGAAGGTGGGGGCACACTCACACACGAGAATTTGCAGGGAACCTTGGTGCTGCCAACGTGCCAGTTGTGCAGGGAGAAGTCTCAAAATGGTTGTTTCACTGGTAGAATCCCTAGCCACAAATATGGGTGTTTGAAAATGGGGTATCCTCGCGACAAAATTGGCGAGCTTTATAGGGAACATGGTTAAGCTATGGATTTTTTGGGAGCCCAGCTTCAGACCCAACGAACACGATGTTCTCAACTCGTGGTGGCTCAAAATTGTCCCCAAAAATGAAGGGTTCAATACTAGAAGTGAATGGTGGCATGGTTCCAAAATGGTACACTACCTTTGAGATAACTACCTGGAGGCACCACTAGCTAAAATGATCAAAAGAGAGTGAACAGGATATCTTCTTGTAAGATGTTAGAAGCATTTGAGAAGCATTTGCAGGACCAGTGTAAACTCTGATACTGTGGATGGAAGAAATCCTGCACCAGTTGGAAACTATTGGCAACTATGAAACACTATAGTGGGATTGCTTCCATTGCCAGTACTTTGGGCGTTTGTTGGGACTAGCCCACTGCACAACCATCAATTCATGACCCACTGTCAAGGCTTCCAGAAATCTAGGTGGGTGCTGGTGAAACTTGAATAGTTACGAATGATATATGAGGGTGGGTCAAAACCTATTGTTTCCATATGAATGGAGGGGTACTACGGCACTAGGCTTTTGACTCATGACCATATACTTTGCTGGTAACCCAATCAGCAACCCATTGGGTTGCATTTTGACGATTATATACATGTATTACCCTTTGGTTATGACTAACATAGCCATGGTATAGATGGCCCATAGAAATAGATGATTTATGGTGATTTTCCTCTTAAAGATGGTGGTTTTCCATGGCAAACTGTTAAATAACCAGAGGGTACCTTGTATTGAGGGATGGTCTTCCGCCTACAAGGAATCCATGACGCTGGGATGACCCAAAAGTCTCCCTGAGGTTGGACCTGCCTCCCATCGTGGTGCGAGTGCTGGGGGCCCTGGGGGCCCTCGGCGATGACCGGCGATGGCTTTGATGATGACGATGGTTTCATCATGATGACGACGGTTTCGGCAAGAACCATCATGATGATTGCCCTACCAAAGATGGCAAACATATCAACACTAGCCTCAGAAGAGTTGCCAAGATATGGCGTAAAATTGTGAGGGCTTCTGCTGCATTCTTCTAGCCACGGATGGGATTCGTTGTATAACAACCCAGCAGTTGAACCAATGCACAATTATATTTCGAAACTTCTTTAGCAGACCCATCCGCTCTTGGTTTGCGTATAATAAGAATAGTAGTAATGATGATAGTAATAATAATCATCATCACCATCACCATCACCATCACCATCACCACCACCACCACCATCATCATCATCATCATCATCATCATCATCATCATCATCATCATCATCATCATCATCATCCAACAAAAAACATCCACAATGAAATTCACCTCAAGAAATTTATGGCATGGTGTAATCATCATCCACAAGACATAAAAATCTCTTGAGAGGCTGGACTGGGACGAAGACGGATATGAACTGATGGGTCGAGCTGCTCGGGGCTCCCAGGATCTCCCAAAGGGCGGCATCACCGGGTCTGGGTCTGTCTGAAAATGGGGTATACCTCTGGTAAACTAACATAGCTATGGAAAAACATGGAAAAACACAACTTTTCATGGGAAAATCTAACATAACTATAGGAAGTCCACCATTTTTCATGGGAAAATCCACTATTTCTATGGCAAATTTCAATGTCGCTATGTTTAATTACCAGAGGGTATACCTTCTAACTGGCCATTGAATGGGGAAAATGATGACTAACCAATGGATTTAGAGGTACCATATTTTCAGACCAACCCATATACAACCAACAAACATCGGGATTTTGGCAACAACGATGGTAGGTTTCATGGGATACCCTCTGGTAAACATACAAAAAACGATGGAAAATCACAATTTCTAATGGGAAAATCCACTATAAATAGCAATTTTCAACAGCAAACTGTTAGTTTACCAGAGGGTATCTTTGGATGAATTTGAGAATTTGACCTCACGTTGCGACTTCCGTCACTGGAATGTTTGAATTTGATTGGGGACATCATCTCCAAATGGCCGCAAGATTCTTGAGCTAGATAAATGGTATTAACCATCAAGAACGGGAACAAAAACATCAACAAATGGGCATATCGTGAGGGTTTTTGATATGGCAAAACCATGTTTAAAAATGATGTTTGGGTCTGTCTGAGAATAGGGATGTCATCAATTGAAACGGGGATTGTGAATCGGAGACTATTATTGGGACACATTTCATCAACAATTTGACATTTGGGTTTGTCTGAAAACAGGGTGTGCTCCCAAGTGGGTAATTTTGATAGGGAAGAACATTGATAAACAATCACACTTTGGCATACCCTATTCTCTTTTTGGCGATGTGACTCCCAAGTCAAGAAGCCTCATAATGGCTAGGGTAATTCTCCCAAAATTGCCTACCTTTGTTTTTCCATGGCTGAAAAGCGCTGACACCAGCTCTAAAAAGCAACTTGTTTGTGGTTAGGATGTCCCAGATGTAGGCCTGCAACCTGCCTTGAGTGTCTCTTCTGATGGTGCCCCTACCATCCCCAAAATTGCCACTCCATCGAGAAAATGATGTTGAGCAATAGTTGATTTGGAGGTTTCCCCTCTGCATTTTTTCCAGACCAAAACCCCGATATATATATATATATACACATATGTATACATATACACAGTGTATATGTATTTATGTGTATGTATTTGTGTAGATACATCCACATACTATGATATATCATATATGCACATAATATGACAATATATCATATATATATATATGTATGCATACACACACACATATTGTACGGACCCTATGGATCTTTTGATCTTCTGTTCCCATGGGTCCAGGTGGTGCCGAACCCGGACTTTCTGGACCGCCCGAAAGTGGTCTCCGAGGAGCTTGACGGCGACAGCACCGTGAAGGTCTTGGACGTGAACCACGCGCACTCACCCGTGGGGACGCCTGACCTGGATGGCTTTTAATAAGAAGTGCCATGTAGATTTAATAAGAAGACATGATAAATACATGTAAATACACATATACAAATATAGATATGTGTATCTATATGAAGATTTGGTTAATCCATGTTAATAGATATATATATATATGTATATGTATATCATATAGATGTACAAGTTCCCACTCGATCTCCACCGAGGCTTGGTATTCCTTGGAGTTCGAAGGTCAGACACGTTTCATTCGTTCCAACGCTGGAGCGGTCCGGGGGCCCTTTGTTGGCCGTTGAGTCGTTGGACGATGGAGGTATCGAATGGCAGATTCATGGGATTTCATTTGATTTCATGGGATTTCATGGGATTCACTAACTAGAATATCAGAATTTGGATGATATTTTTTGCCATATTGGAAAAGGGGTGAAAACCCCTCATGGGGGTGAGTTTTTGCCCATTTTTTGGAATCTCATTGGTGATGGATGCCTCTTAAGATGGCTTGGAGGAAGCCCGGAAGCCCTTTGTGGTGACCAGAGGTGACCAAAGCTCCGATAGTAGATGCTTTGTGGGTGCCCTTTGTGCTGGTCGTTCATCAGTCTTTAATAGACCCTAGTACTTGGGGGATCTCCTAGGAATGGTACAGATTTACTCTTTTTCTCCATGAAAGAGTCGGCCATAAATGGGTCTCCCCATTTTGAGACACACCCATATTTCATGCAGTTTGTTGTGTAGTTCTTTTTCGAAAGGATCATCTTGGGGAGTTGAGTAGAGACTGAACCAACAAAAAGCGGAGATATCACAAGTCAGAACAACAATAATAGGCGTTGAACAAGCTACACAAGGATGATTTAATCAACAAACCAGTGGGTACGAGTCCAAATTTGAGGAACCACAGACTATTCAATTTTTATTATGAAAACCTACTCTTCTGACCCATGCATCAAATGGAAAAATGCAATGCAGCTCAACGAAAATGAAGGCATGGGCCGATTCGGACCCGGGTCGAACATTAGTGGACCTTGACTCCGGTTTCTAAGACCACCTGAGCTGCCCCATGTTTTGCAGAATCAAAAGTAGCTTTGCAACCCCAGTCACTTGGGATGACAGAGGGGGTTGGTTTCATGGGAATTTTGTGAAGAGCCATGGGGTTTTGGCAACTTCAACATCCGGGTGTCAGATGAATGACTTGGACAAATGAGGCTTCCTCAGCGAAACCAATCCCAAAAAATGACCAAACAGCTTAGCTTAGTGAAGTTTGTACTCTAGCCGGATTGACGGGCGGATTATACCAGTGCTCCAATGGAATTAGGCGCTTTCATGAGGTTCGTCCAACATTTTCAGCTGGATCAGTGGAACAGTTTTTTACTCTAACCCATTGATACATATATGGGGATTTCCATTAATGGGGGTACCCCAAAAAAGATGGTTTCTAACGGAACATCCTCTTAAAACGGATGATTTGGGGGTACACGCATTTTAGGACACCTCCATATGTATATATCTTACAGTTATTCTACCCTCTGGTAAACTAACATAGCTATGGAAAATCACCATCTTTAATGGGAAAATCCACTATTTCTATGGCCATTTTCAATAGCAAACTGTAAACGTTCACCAGAGGGTAACCCTTTTTCCATCCCCATTTTGCTTCCACTGCCGCCCACTGCCGCCCAGACCTGCGATGAATCCTGGCAGAATCGGCCAAGACTCTTGATGGCTGCAGGCCGGGCTCGGCCTTTTAGTGTAATCCGTATAGCCAGAGGGTATACAATGGGAATTTCATGGGATATATATATATATATGATAGGAATATGACTAATGATTTCATGGCAATATAGTGATTAAGCCACTTACTTGGAGGATCATCTCACGGTCCTGGAAAGTGGTTGGGAACTGGGACAAGGCCAGGAATTGGGGACGAATCCGATCACCATGGTTATGAAGCACTGAACCGAGCCGTGGGATGATCCTCCAAGTAGGAAAACTCAGGGTCTGCATTCAGGATTGAACCAAATGAAACGTGGGGATTTCACATGATTTGACCCAGAAACACATGGGATCTGATGCTATTTAGTATAGATATGAATCCCATTCCCACAACAAATTGTGGTGGTTGAATCATCCAAAATGGTGCTTTCATATACATATATGGATATATACATATATGGATATATATATATATATATGTACATATGTATATATACATGTATATACACTAATAGAGCTTGGACAGCCAAAATGCTATATACCTCCAGACGAAACCCTGATTTAGTATGGGATCTATACATAGTTGGGAGACCAGATGGAGGGGCCCTGCGAATCAGAAGTGGTTAGTTATCATCCCAAACAATGATCCCAAGCAACTGAGGATATTACCAGGTCAACTTTATACAAGAGATGGTGGTGTGGTTCCTAAATGTGATTACTCACTCTTGGCGGACATGAAGTGTGTCCCCTTCTTTCGAGTATACGCTTCTTGACCATTTGCAATCCCGAGATTGTAAATCACAGTCACCAATGATTTTCATAGTCTTTAAGAAACACACACGCACACACATTGTTTGGACGGTTATGCATGAATTCATGTTTGCATACTTTGCAGTACAAACATACATACATACATATATATATATATGTATACACATGTATACACATATTTACACATTTATATGTATCTAAACAGATACAGATATAAAGAAAGATAGATAGGATAGGATAGGTAAGCTTAGGATAGGCTAGGTTAGCTTAGGATAGGATAGATAGAGAGATAGAGAGATAGAGAGATTGATAGAGATGGATAGAGGTAGATAGATAGACAGACAGACAGATAGACAGACAGACAGATAGACAGACAGATAGATAGGTAGATAGATAGATAGCTAGATAGGTAGATAGGTAGATGGGTAGATAGGCAGATAGATAGAGAGCTAGAAAGATAGACAGCAAGAGAGATAGACAGATCGACAGATAGCTAGATAGCTAGACAGCAGAATAGCTAGATAACTAGATAGCAGGATAGCTAGATAGCTGGATAGGTAGATAGGTCGATAGGTAGATAGGTAGCTAGGTGGCTAGGTATCTACGTAGCTAGGTAGCTAGGTAGCTAGGTAGGTAGATAGATAGCTAGATAGCTAGATAGGTAGCTAGGTAGGTAGGTAGATAGATAAATAGGTAGAGATAGAGATAGATATAGATATTCCATGATATTCCCATTGTTCCAATTTTTTGTTGGTCGTGGTTCTGAATTCTTCTCCATTCGCTTCATCGCTCCACAATCCTTTCAGCGCCGGGTCTCGTTCATCCCGTCGTCAAAGGCTACTCCTTTTGCCCACGTTGGAAGACGGAGAAAAACCAAGAAATCCCTTGGAAAGAGCAAAAATCAAAGCCAGGCACTCAGAAAATTGGCTAAACTGCGAACATTGTGATCTATCAACAGTGGTTAAATTTCAAATGCAAAATAAATGGCCCAGAAGAAGCAAGGTTTATCGGGGATTGACATTGAACATGTGAACTCCAAAAGAATGCAGACAGATTGGCCATGAGATCCAGGGTAGAAAACTTCATTTCCGGGGTTTGATCATTTTGGTGCAACGCGCCCTAAGCGTTGCAAGCCCAGCAATCAACAATTCCGTAATTTCAGCATTTGGGACCTTTGATAAACCTTAAGCACTGGGTGATGATGGTTGTTTTTTTTTGGCATGCGGGTTCATCTGGGTTTTTCTCAGAGGTTTCCAGAAAGATCGCGATGAAGATTTGTTAGGCCCCCAAATACAAGTTTGCAAAAGCTGCGCATTTCGGGTGTCGCATTTTTGGAGAACCAGAAATAGGGTCCTTGCCTTTGACTTCTTTCTGAGAGCAGTTTTTTTTCCAGGAACTAAGACTCATGTTCTTTGCAGAAAGTATAAGAATGGCCATGACAACCAGATGATCAAGGGAACCAACTTGTAGGATGGGGGCAAGGGCACAGGAATTCAAGAAATCTGGCTAGATCTAGATGAGTCGCTAACCCCCAAACCCTCAAACCATCCTTCCAAACCTATTTTCCTGCCTTATCACTGATTCTCCATCACACTTTGTTTGGATTAATAAAGCAGACCATATTTTGTAGCTGAAGTCCTGTGGGTTACACCACCGAGATTGATGTAATTCTGTTGATGTCACCTCCGGATCTACCAAAACCCGATTGTTCGGGGGGGCAACTCGAAAAATGACAAACATATGTATCATCGCTTTCTTCGAGCGATCCACCAAGTGACATTCTATTTGACATTTTATCTAACATGTATTCTGGCTTTTTTTCGCATAAATTCGGACATTCCGGCATTTTCTCCGGCAGAGCTTTCGAGTCGCCAGAGAGCCGAATAAGGGACTCACCATTTTGGGAGGCCCTCTTGAGCTGGCATAGTAAGACAACTGAGGGCGTGGTTGAAGCGCCATTTCCCCAACTATGGATCCCGAGAATCACTAGTCTTTTCCGAGGAACTGTCGTCTTCCCCGTATCAATTGCAGGGTCTATGTTGATTTGGCGGATGGCCATTCCGGGTTTTGCAGGAAGTGCATTATGGCCCGGATCAAGAGTGAAGAGAAGGCGATGGGAAGCCATGGCTAGCTGGGAAATCCCCCAGATGGGCATCTGTGAGAAAATCATCCAAGTATTGGTGAGGGATATTGCATGATACTGCAGCTATGTTACCAAATGGGTAAAGCGGTGAATGCTCAGGGCATCATGGTTGCTGGATTGATTTTCCAAAGAAACTTGCAGGAAACCACTGCTCCTTGTTGATGTTCCAGAAAGATTGATAGGAAATTCTACCTCAAACCTGGCGTACGCGGCGTACCCCTAAAGCCATCGGTTTCCCCCTTAAAAATGAAACCCAGCCGAGGGAACCAAACTCAGCGCCATTCAACAGCCCTTTCAACTTTTCCGGGATCTGCCCATGTATAGTGGGAAGCTTCCCAAAACCTTGTAACCCACACCATTTGCAACAACCCAAAACGCACGGTTTCTGTCGGGTTTGGGGGCCTAAAGTTTTTGAGACACGTTGAATCCCCGAACCAAGTGCTGGCATTGGGATCCCAGGGCAGATGCTTCTGCCATAAGGTCCTGCTTTCGAAGAGATGGAGCAACCTTAGATTCAGTGCAGCTTTTGCTACAGGGATTTATACAGAGGTTCATAGGCCCAGTTAAGTGATTATAACATATTGTAAGATCATGGTTGGCATGTTCCGGAATTGGTTCAAAGCGAAATCTGACAGAATTCCTGATATTAACATATTTACCGGAAAAAAAAAACTGATTTAGCTGATTTCCAGTAGATTTTCCCAAGCCCAAGAAAGTCAATGATCTGCAAGCTGCTCACCGAATTTCCAAAAAAGGTGAGCTACAACATCACCTTGGACGTCTTGGGATTGAGGCGACGTCCGCCACTGCTATAGCATCATGAAGGGCAGCAACATCCTGTTGGTTGATGATTTACATGGGGATTTAAATGCCTTAAGGTGGCCATAGAACATGGGTACCCTCTGGTAAACTAACATAACTATGGAACATCACTATTTTTGATGGGAAAATCCACTATAAATAGCCATTTTCAATAGCTATGTTAGTTTACCAGAGGGTAGTCAATATGATTTATATAAATATTCAGATCAAGCACGGTATTTATGGCTTTCAATTCTGCTTGTTTTCATCCAGCAGCATTTCTAAAGGTATGGGTTGAAATCATCAATCAGCCTGAGGATCATCCTAGGACCTGAAAGTCTGAGAAAAACACGTCTATTAAATATCCTTTTCTTAAAGGTGTTGAATAATCCCAGCTAAGTGCGAGTAAGTGTTACTAAAGCCCCTCCCCTCGAGTAATTCATCTAAGCTGGCAACCATTGCCTACTGAACACGGTGATTTTCTGCCATGTTTGTTTAGAGATGGAAGGAATTTAAGTGACATTCCTGGACAGTAGAATAGCGAATGCAGATACTTAGATTTGCTGAAGGTGGTGTGTTGATTAGTCCACCAGTGGGGAAATCCACTAGGATTATGTTTTCTTTTTGGTGGCTCGCAAGCAAATCCTGGGATCAAAAAAAGTCATGAGAGGGTCCCAAGAGATCGGCATCATCCTTGTGGTTGCTGAAATTGAGAGCAGCTATCCCAACATCCCAGCATACATATCTCCATACTTACATGCATACATATACGCATACATACATGCATATATATATAATTCATATAATGATTTAATATATACATACAAGATGTATACAGATACATATGTATGTATATACGTGTGTGTATATATATATATACACACATACCACTCGTGCATACATGGAATTTGTAGATCAGTTGTACTTTCAGTGGTGGGATTTCCCTTCTCTCTGGTGGACCTTCGGGACTTCGCCGATCTCAGCCATCCAAGATCTTAAACGATTTCAGGTTTCAAAGTGATACCCTCTGGTAAACATACATAACTATGGAAAATCACCATTGTTAATGGGAAAATCCTCTATTTCTATGGCCATTTTCAATAGTTATGTTTGTTTACCAGAGGGTAGTACCATAGTATCCGTAACATCGACTATTGACCATACTATGTTGTATTATGTCCTTCGAATATGAAAAACCCTAACATCCTGAACTAGTATCCATGAAATTGATGTAGATCGCTAACATTTATCCTATATTTTCCATTGTCAATGATACTAGGAATTAAATAGTATTAGCATATATCAATATCAATTGCTAAAGATCCTAAATGATATCACACGTATCTATAACTAGCAGTATAAGCAATTAAGACTATTGATTCAATTTTCGGGAAAGCTTACTTAGATCCTAAATGATGGTGCTATTTCGGGAAATGTCTTTACAGTGTGACCAAAATATGACACTTATCATGGTGCTCTTGGTTGATATCCTAGATATGGATAGTAACATGTTAGGATAGTGATTTCAATTCGGGGTTTAGGAAATGTGAGTATGGGCATCAACCAAAATCCAACATCCTGACGTCAACTATCTGATGTCAACATCAAGCCAGATTGAGGATGTATTGATTCTCAATTGACCAGTAAAATGTGATTTGGATCGAGATCTTTGGGATGCCACAGCTTGACCCCTGACCCCTGACTCGCACTTTCGCACAGAACTTCCCACTGGCCAAGCTGGATTCATCGGGACATAGAGTCTTAGACAAGGTGGTATATATCATATATATATAGTTATATATGTATATACATACTATGTATACTACATATATACTTACCATATTATACCATGGTATAACATTTCAATGTGTACACCCAACCTCCCAGTCCCTGAGGGTCAGGTTTTTCTACCTTGAACCTTGGATCATCTTGTATCTTCGTCTTGGATGGTCCTGCGAGGCACATGGGCAACATCGAGAAACCGTTTGAAGATGGGATGGATCTTCAAATCTCGTTTCATGTCTTGGGGTGGGCCACTGATGGGGAAACTTGTAGGGTTTTTTGGGACCAAAGCTGATGAAACCATGAACTTCATGAAGTCTATGTATGATTGTGCATACACTTGTCTCTGAAGGGTTGGTCTTCTTTCAAGTGATTTGGAAGTGAACTCGCTTGTCTGGCTCACAAAGCTTGAGGCAGCCTTCACGTATGACGATGAAAGTTGTTACCGTTGGGATTCCACCAATTCACAAGGATTGCAATCAGCTTTTCCATTAAATTGGCCACTTTGAGGTATACCTCCATTTCTGGGGAAACCCGTGCTGGGAAATCCTCTAAACATCACATTGGATGATCCTTAGATGATCCTCGGTGGGTCGGACGTCCCCGTGGGGTCAGGTTTTTTTTTGGGATACATCCATGTTCCCACATTGTCACCGTTTAAAACGTCATAAACAAAGGGTATACCTGATTTTTGCTGACAAGACCACTGACCCAGCCCCTTAGGATTGGCCATGAAGCCGAACGGCTCTTCGTTTCTGTTTTTTTGCCAGTTTTTTCCGCCATGGGCTCGGTCTGAGGTCGTATTGGTCTTCAAAAACCAATCGCCATACCACCTTGCGCTTGAAAGACGGGAAAAACTCGTCGGAAACTGAGCGTAAAGTGACCTTTCCCAGCTTTTCATTCAAAATGTCTACAGGGCTGTGACCATTTTGATCGGTTGTGGTAGTTGGGGACTCTCTTCATTTGGAGAATTACATATTTGCCCAATGGATGGAACATGTACGATGATGTATATGTGTATCCGTGCCGTTCCACTGGGATGAATGTCTCCAATGCATGCCAATACTGACAGAGACATTGCATGTTTTTTTTTTCTGAACGGGTCCGTCCTACGCAACAAAAATGGGTTGTGAAGATTATTGGGCCATTGTAAAATCAGACACTTTCCAAACGATCAATGGATTGGTTAATGGGAAAATTTACAGGAAACCATAGATTTTCCCATCAAATATAGGGGTTTCCTGTAAATTTTCCCTTAAACCAATCCAGTGAAACGAATGTTGATGTGATCTTGGGTCATGAAATTCCCATGCAGGGCCTCAACCGACCGGACCTTCCGCGGAAAGGGCTCCGTTCACCAGGAGGCGTTTGGAAAGTGATGGGGAAGTCCCCGAGTACAATATGGGATTCCAAGATACCCTCTGGTAAACTAACATAGCTATTGAACATGGCCACTTATAGTGGATTTTCCCATTAAAAATGGTGATTTTCCATAGTTATGTTAGTTTACCAGAGGGTAGGTAAGTTGGGGACTGCAACTACAACATAAGAGTCCCCCAAAAGACAGAGCCGCTGTTTCCAGGATGGTAGTTCGATGATGTTCCCTCCATCATTTCCAGGTTGCCAACTCTATCTATTTGCGGCTTGCTATAACCAGGGTTTATGGTGGATACAGCTATAGTTGGAAGGGGTTACAAGCCAACTTATAACTGTGGAGAACCACATTGTAGCGGGGCAGTGGGATGAGATCCTAGTGTCAACACTGGTAGGAAGGGGGGCACTTCCACAAAGTGATATTGGTTACTAAATGATACCCAATCATCCCGGGGGATTGCTCATCCGGGTTTGACATGATATCCGGTCTATCTATCCCACGAACAACCGTTCAGCAGTTTACACACCCTTGATAAATACATGTTACAATGAGTTAAAATTATAACGACCTTACCACGACATCACCATAGATTATGGGTACTAAGGGACACACCAAAATCACCTCATTTTAGGTTTGGGAATTTTTCATATAAAATTCAGCCATATACATTGTCAAACCAGTATGGAGGTTTGTTTGCTCGTTTGTCCCTTGTTTGTGTGCGGCTGGCCTCGCAAAGTTGTTATTCACTGGGTTGGCCACATGGAAACTTATTGTGGAAGCTAGGGCATACTTGATGAGACATGTGATTTCCAAGGGCTTTCAGGCCAGTGTGGCGACCAATGGTCAGTTGAGTGCATGGGTAACCCTTTTGCCTTGTTGGTTTCAACATGGCTCAACATCCCCAAAAGTGGTAGCTCAATAGGCTCAACAGTGAGAAATCCCACAACAACGATGATGTCAGTACAAGCATGGGTATTCAGCCAGGCGACCCCAACAATAGATGGTACAGATTCGCCTGAACTTGTGGCTGCTGGTGGTTTTTTAAACCCCAAAAGACCCAACATACCCCATAGTTGGTGAAATCGCCCCTATGATAGATGTGTTTTTTTTCCAACTTTTTGCCATCCCAAAGGTCCAAGTCGGACATTGGAATGATCGAAAAACACTGGAAGTGAAATGATCTGAAGTGACTTTCAAGTTTTGGAGGTGGCCAAACGGGGCAGTTCTTTGAGACGGGGTATGGGTCAAAACTGAAAGGCACGCAAAGAAGATGTTGGCAGTATTTCAGTGTAGCAACCATCAAAGAGGTAGATGAAAGGTTCAACTTGCCACTGTTTAGAAAGCTATTTTACTTTTCTATCTCGAGTTGGCAAAAAAGAATCCCAATTCAGTTATCCAGAAGGATATGGGGGTTTCCGGGGTTTCCTAAAATGGGGGTACCCCCAAATCATCCATTTGTTGGGATTTTTCATGAAATAAACCACCCATAAATGGGGGTACCCCCATTTATGGACACCCCGATATACCCTCTGATAAACGAAAATAGCTATCGAAAATCACCATTTCTAATAGGTAAATACACTATAAATGGTCCATTTTCAATAGCTATGTTAAATTACCAGAGGGTATTCCCATGTTTCTTCATTTTTTTGGATACACTTGACTCAAGTCATCCCCTCCGATAGGAGCCAGATTTTGTGAAGTGCCTCGAGGGTCTTGTCAAATTCCAGGTCGCTGATCGAGGGTCTTGTTTGGGAGTCGTTAGGGAGGACTATGAATCATATCCTGCTAAAGTTAAGGGATTTACCATGATTTAACCATAAAACATGGACTATTTTAACGATCAAAAAGTGAGGGATCTAACCAACAAGAAATTCATATTTCGCATGTGGATTTTTTTTGGCGGATACGATGGGATCATTGGGATCTACAAAGAACGGAGCCCAGAAAAAAAGGTGATCTCATCGAAGATCACCAACAGTACGGGGTATTTGTTCGCCCATCAAACTTACTGTACCATTTCGGGATTTCTTGGGATATGTATGGGAATATATATATATATATATATTGATGGGATAGGTAATATCTCATCAACAAATTGATATTGGGTGTGGGTTTAATTACCAATAAAACATTGCAGTTTTTATAGGGAACCCCATTCTGAGACGAATCCATATACTGCAAGAGTCAAGGAGAAGCTGTTCCGAGTTCTAACTAACCGGATTTGAAGGATTATCACACTTCTTTTGTCAATTCAAACTATTTGAAACCCAGTGATAGTTGCCTTTCCACGGGGGTGGTTATTGTGTTTGGTTCAAACCTGTTGGCTTCTTACAAAAAAACATGGAGGTTTTCACAAGAGAAGAACGTGAACCGAAGTGATAGACAGGGGCTAGACAGCTCATCCAGGATGATTTGAGAATTGCGGAATCTCAGGGCGCACACTCAATCAACGAGAATTTCGGTTCGCCCTGGCTTTGTTAACACCATGGTGGGGATTCTAGGTGCTTCTGGGGTCTTGTGCCAGGGATGTATACTGTACACGAATATAGGGGTTTCTTAAAATGGGGGATCCCCAGGTCACCATGGGTTTCAATACTAAAATGGTCAAATCTTGGTTGATTTGGGGTACCCCTGTTTTGAGACACCTCCATATAGGTTTTTTGTTTCATCAGTACGAATTTCCAATTTTTCCCCACATTTATCCAACTGTGGATGGGGGTTGGCACTGGCCCCATCTCCAACCTTTTTTGGTGGAGACATTTGGACCTTCACAATGACTCAAAGCTGGTTGAAATTTGGAGATGGCCATTTGGAATTGTATACATACAATTGTGACACATGTTATAATCTATACATTCGCATGTGTTACACACATATATATATATACATTATATGTCTGTGTGTATGTATATAAGATTATATAAGCATATGTTTGTATAAGCAATAGATATAATCACATGTTCATGTGCATACAATTATATATATATATATATACATATATACATATATATCATGTGTATAATCACATATATTTATATGTACACAATCACACACACACATATATATAATATGTAATATTATCTTTGTAAACTCCTGTATATAATCATGTATATTCAACCGTATTTGTGTGTATATACATGTATATATATATATATATTATAACAGTGTACGTATATAGTGATGTGTGTACATATATATATGTATACATATACATATACATATATATGTATATATATATATACATATACATACATATATATATATATACATACATAAACATAGAAGTAGTCAACGAGTCATAAACATCGAAAGCACATTTTATGCAGGTTCCCAATTTCAAGACGGCCACCCAACAATCGCTCTGCTCACCGTGCTGCTGGTGCTGGATTTGTGGACCCTTTGGCTCAACAGTTTTGTCCGCTGAGCCCATTTAGAGCTGATTCCCGATGCTAGGGAACCCAAGCTGTCGGGTTTCATGGGAGATTTGGGTCCATCCCAAAATGGCTTTTACTGGAAAATCCCAAACAAAAAATGGATCATTTGGGGGTAGCCACATTTTGGGAAACCTCCATATTGTCTTAGATGTGCTGAAGGTGATGTGTTATTGTCTCATTGGTTAATCCATCATTTGGGGAATCTGCTGGGATCATGTTATATTTTTTTTGAGTGGCTCTGAAGCAACTCATAATCATGGAATCTTGATGGATCTATAATTTTGTGGAGAATTTCATTCCGGATGATATGCTATTTCGGAGTATTTTTGTGGGATATAAACTTGCAGAAAGCCTCTCTCCTTCTGGTTGACTTCCCAACTCATTTCTCCCCAGCTGTTAAAAACAAAGCAGGGCAGAGTTTTTAGTTCTTGGAGGCTTGGAAAGCCAATCGCGCTACCAGGTTCTCGAAAGGACCCAAGGATCTTTGGGCCAAGAAGAAATAAAAGAACTTTTCCTGCAGCCATTCCCATTTCTAACAAACACGGTGCATACGATCCTTGTGCACGAAATTTTGCTAATGTGACTCAAGGAATTCATGGTTTGCATACAACGCACACAATGGGATTTGACCTTTTGTCGCTTTGGAGATATCCATGGATGCAGCGTATCTTACATATTCCTGTTCTGAGAGAGATAACCCTAGATGCAGCGTATACAATGGTCTGTGACTTCTTTTGTTGCAAATTCTTATTGTTTTAGATAACCCTGGATGTAGCGTATACATTGGGATCTACAAGTAGAAGATGAAAAAAACAACTGAATTCAACACTGCTTGACATGCGGCGTACCAATAGGATTTGAATACTTGTGCACTGACTTCTTTGACTTCCTGAATGCGCGGCGTACCAATAGGATTCAAGTGCCGGACGGACGTTGCACTGACTTTCCCGGGTGGGTGGAATGGATTTTTAATGGGATAAGGGTGAATGTATATATATATATATCCCTCTCTTTGAAAGCCATTTGGTTGGGGAAAAAAGATGATGAACCATCAAATCCTATTTTCAGACAACCCCATATGGCTATGGCGAATCAAAGATAAGGTAGCTTTGTGACCGACAAAAACATCCGTACGGCCCGGAAATCGGACGAGCGTTTTCAGCGTTTTTGCAGATCATGATCCCTTGCAATTGTAGAAAATGCTGTGTTTTGCACATGTACACAGCCATTTTTATGCACATTCTATCGCAAATTACAGTATGTCTGAGTAAAAAAGTGACATTTCGTGTCATGAAATTCAAAAAATCATGANCACTGATTTCAACTCTTTTTCAACTCAGTCCAACTTGCGCACAGCTTTGCCTGTGATTTCACAGACATTCGAGTTCCGATGAATGTATCGCCATTGCCAGCGTAAGAACATTTGATGTTGACCGAAATACCGAAGACGTGTTCAGCGTAACGACATTTGAAGTTCATCGAAGTACCGAAGACGTGTTAAGCGTAACAACATTTGATGTTGACCGAAGTACCGAAGACGTGTTCAGCGTAACAGCATTTGATGTTCCTCGAAGTACCGAAGACGTGTTCAGCGTAACAACATTTGATGTTGACCGAAGTACAGAAGACGTGTTCAGCGTAACAACATTTGAAGTTCATCGAAGTACCGAAGACGTGTTAAGCGTAACAACATTTGATGTTAACCGAAGTACCGAAGACGTGTTCAGCGTAACAACATTTGATGTTGACCGAAGTACCGAAGACGTGTGAAGCGTAACAACATTTGATGTTGACCGAAGTACCGAAGACGTGTTCAGCGTAACAACATTTGATGTTAACCGAAGTACCGAAGACGTGTTAAGCGTAACAACATTTGATGNTTGACCGAAGTACCGAAGACGTGTTCAGCGTAACAACATTTGATGTTAACCGAAGTACCGAAGACGTGTTAAGCGTAACAACATTTGATGTTGACCGAAGTACCCAAGACGTGTTAAGCGTAACAACATTTGATGTTGACCGAAGTACCGAAGACGTGTGAAGCGTAACAACATTTGATGTTGACCGAAGTACCGAAGACGTGTTAAGCGTAACAACATTTGATGTTGACCGAAGTACCGAAGACGTGTTAAGCGTAACAACATTTGATGTTGACCGAAGTACCGAAGACGTGTTCAGCGTAACAACATTTGATGTTGACCGAAACACCGAAGACGTGTTCAGCGTAACAACATTTGATGTTCCTCGAAGTACCGAAGACGTGTCTCCATAGATGACGATTGTGGAAACGAAGACAAATGACGTTTTTGCACCCCCCCTCCACCCCCCCTGCGAAAAAAAAAACGAAGACTAATGACGCTATTGCACCCCCCCCCCCACCCCACCCCCACCCCAAAAAAACCCGAACGCAAAAAAATGCAAAAACGCTCGTCCGGTTTTCGGGCCGTAGGCAAAAACATGTCATTCTAAGGATATGATATAAATTAAACCAAAACTTAAGGGTTTGATCATTTGAGCTTTAGCCATTAAAACTACCTATTTTGGGGTGTGATACTTTGACACCACAGGGTGAATTCGGCAATTTCATAGTCTGTTTGACCGCTTTTGGACACACCACCAGCTTTCCTGCATTCTGGTGGATCCAGTTATTGTAGAATTTTTTAAGCTGTATGTTCACACCCCAAGAACCCCTCCCGGGGACACAGTAGATAGAATTGGGAGGCTTCAGCACGGCCCCATACCTACATTCCTCCGCGACATCTGGAATCAGTGCAGTAAACTATCCATTTTTTTCATCCATGAAGGGGTTGATAATTGTGACCCATATCCATATGAACTGAGCCTGTTTGAAACTAGTCGTTTATTCCTACAGCAATCACCGAAACAATCCCCGGAAAGTTTTTTGCTCAAAAGATTTCGGGCCACGAGGCGGCTTGGGGGCCGTTTTTGTTGATTTTGAGGTCGCAGACATTGAAGAGGAAGGGTGCATGGAAACCAGATGCTGTAACACGGCAATGTGACAGGCTGTTGAATGTGTCTGAAAATGGAATCGACCCTGGCAATTGGTGAATGGAAAGTGAAGATGAACCAGATGGGATTCTTGGGGTAGCCTATTTTCAAACAAACCTCCGGTGGACTGAGTTACCATGCACCATTTTTTGTGGTCGAAAGATGGGTAAACACCATGCATGAACACTTGCCAAAGCTTCATCGATTTTTTTCGTGGGCCCGACTTTGAAGCAGCTGTGTCCAGTCTCACAATGGGGGGATTCACTTTCCAGGTGAGTCAATTGAGCAAAAACTGCATGGTGGTATGACTGGGATACGACTTGTATATTGATCTCGATGCTTTTGTATACCCGTAAAATCTTGGAAACGGGGTTTCTCACCACGTCTTTGCTGGTGGCTGGTTTCAAAACTTATTCTTCATTTCTCATTCATTTATATACTATTTATATAGTCGTTTGTTATTCACTTGCCTGAGATTGAGAAGCTCTACGACAGGATGTGTCTGATGGACGCCATTTTGTTTTGCAATTCTGACATGACTCAGATGATAACTCTGAACAAATGGTCACTCGCGATCAACATTGATATTCCTCTGGATCACTTTGATCATCACCTCATATCCCAACGTCACTGGAATGAACCTTTCTGGTTAGTGAGTTATTGTAGTTTCTCCAAATCTACTTATTGACTGAATAGGATGGTTTGGGCCAATTATGATCATCAATTTTTCGGTCTGATTTAGTGCCAACATTTGGAGCCGGGCGACATGTTTGAATCTGCGCGCAGATGGGAGCAACAAACATGTGATATAAGATGGGTATATGCAGTTAATTCCCCCTCTTTTTAGATGCCCAGATGCCTCCTACACGAAACTCCAAAATGAAGAGATCCAATACTAAAGCACATTTTCGTTTACAGGGTATATCAGAAGTGAAAAATGAGACAAGACTGCTACCGCAGCCGCTTGGCTCAGCACTGGGGCCACCATGGCGGGCAGCAAAGGCAGCACCGGCGCGGGCAGCGGCACCAGCATGGCGACAGAGACAACGAAGAGACCGTGGTTGTCACATCAAGCATCAAGGAGAGATGCTAAGCATTGCTAAGCTCTACCCTCTGGTAAACTAACAGTTTCCTATTGAAAATCACCTTTTTTAATGGGAAAATCCACTATTTCTATGGCCATTTTCCATAGCTATGTTAGTTTACCAGAGGGTATACGGGTTGTCCATAATGTGATATTCATGGGAAGTATTGGTGGGATAGGAATGGGTCATTATACATTTCATCAAAAAGTGGATGGGTTTGCCTGAAATTGGGGTCCGAATCCTCCGTCTGTCTTTCTTGGAGGGAAACTGATTTTCTAACTCGCTGGTGAAACTGATGATAAAATTTGTCAATCAACATGGGGATATTTATGTTAATAAAATGGGATACATCGCCATTCACTTTGGGTAAATTGTAGTCACAGTCGGGAGATGATGATGAGTATTTCGAGCTATATAGCAAACATTACTGTAACAAACAATAAGCATCAATAAGCAAACAATATGATATTTGGGGTACCTCAAAAACAGATAGAAAGTAACCCCCAAAATGATGCACAAATACATGTATGTAAATGCATACATGCATCCATACATCCATATATGCATGTGTTTTAGTATTTGTATTTGCATGTGTACATGTTCTGTCTGCAGGTATATTTCACTTTTGTATGTATATATACATATGACATATATATATATATGTATATATATATATATATGTATACGAGTATGTATATGTACATGTATATGTATATGTGCAGGTATATGTATGTGTATGTGTATGGGTCGCTTCGATATCGATGTGTATATCTTCAAGTATATGTTTGTATATGATGTACGCGTATATGTAAAGACCTATGTGTATATTATATGTACGTACATGCATCTATATTATTCTATTATTGTATTATGTATTATGTGTTATGTATTCTGTGTCAGTGTATGTATTTGTACATTTAAATGTACACGGACATGCATACATGTATTCATATGTATTCGCATACATCAATATCCAAATTATCAAGCATGTTGGTCAAAAAGTACTCATCAGATTTATGGCCCTTTGCAAAACTTGTGTCGTTTCTCGCGGCTCGCACCAGGAGCTACGGAGATTCGGATCATGGCAAGACGTGCCTTAACACATTGGAAAACAGCAGGGTGTTGCTGTCCCTGACGAAGCAGTTACATGAGCAAGTTTCCTGGGGATAAGGCTATAGTTTGTAGGGTTTCTTCATGATTCTTCACTAGATTTGGATTTGATCAAGATCTATATTGACCACCCACTTCCAACAAACTTCCACACCAGAGTTGGCCATTGCTGAAATGGCAAGACCTTGAGGTCGTTATAACGTGCTTGCAAGAAATCGTCGATGTTTAAGGCTAGTCATGCATCCCCCATGTCTAAGAACCTTCCAATCTCCCAGTTCTCGCAGAAAATCGAGATAGCCACATTCTCATTCACCACCACTCGAATGATGATGCTGGTGCCTGGTGGAAAATCACCAGAATTCGCCATTTCTGGATGTTTTTCCTACTACGCATTGGTATTTTTGGTGGCCATTTTAAGTTGACCATAGGTGACCATAGGGTACCGATGGCATCAGCGGCCTGTCAACACAGCTACCCAGCTAAAAGGAGTTTTAAGTGGCAAACAAATACGGGGACATATATGTATCTACAATCTACGTAGGGGGTTTTCTTGAATCGAGCATCCCCCAGACCATGGGTTTCATTACTACAATGATTTTGAATATAAGTATATAACTATGTATATGATCGTGTATATATATATATATATGTCCTGTATGTATATACAGGACATATATACATAATATATGACTGTTGATTGGTTATGAAATAGGGCATTACTCACCTACCTGGTCTATTGCGGAGAACTACGACGATCATTTGGGACATATTAAAATATCAGTACAATACGGAGGTATTTTTCATGACTCGTTTGAATGGGGGATGAAGATCCATTTGCCAACCAACCTGGATTGAAAACCGAGGGGTGCCAGAGTCCTGACCCATCTTTTTCCTTGGCTTCTGCTTAACCAAAGATGACGTTCCCTCAGACATGTCCAACTCGGGACCAGTTTGGGGTTGCAAGTTTCCCTCTGCGGCATCTCTCGGCATGCACAGTTTGCCCTAGTTTTAAACTCCCATGGCAAAGGGAGGTATATGCTGGTAAAATACATCGATCGTTTCTTTATCCCTTGTTGTTGTTGTGATGATGATGATGATGATGATGATGATGATGATGATGATGATGATTTCGATGGTGATGGTGCTGGTCATGATGGTCATGATGGTCATGGGACTCTCCCTTAGCTGATCATTTTCGGCTGGCTTCAAACAGTCCATGGGGCCACCGGGCCACGGTTTGGGCAGATTTTCCCTCCAGGTTTGCAGCGAACTTCCAGGAATTTCTTCAAGCGGTGGAACACCATCCTGCGGCCCGACGGTCAGAGGGGGTGAACTATCTGACAACAATGACAAGGGGTGCAGATATGAATGTAGATGTATATAAGTTTCACTATATGTGTGTATGATCTGTGTATGTGTATGTGTATGTGTATGTGTATGTGTATTTGTATGTGTATGTGTATGTGTATGTGTATGTATAGATGTACATGTATACAGTGTATATATATATAAATACAAATATAAACGCTATGTATAAAATTTTTGTAATATCTGTGGGAAACTCTTGAAGAATCCAGGGATGTTCCCAGCGGCCCTGAGGAGAAGTTGGAGCGGGATGTGTCCAAGCTTCGGGCCAAATTTGAGAAAGATTTGAGCAAGGAGCATGTCAAGTGACTGGTTGAGTCCATTAGTTCGAGAATTATTTGCACCACATGGATGTACCAAAAACATCACCAACTAATATGTTTGATATATTTCACCAACTATAGATTATTGATATCTGTTGAGCTACATCAGCTGCTGGTCCCTATGGTTCTGACCAGATAGGTCAACCTGATGCAGCCCCTAGATGGACATCCGAACATTGTTTGGTTCAGGTCATGTCTGGAATGTTCATCAGGGTGCACACATGCATGTGTGCACACACACATGTGTTTACATATATATATATATACAGATACATAACATAGCACCTGGAACATGTACATATGTATATATATATATATACATATGTATACATATGTACACAATGTGCATATTGTTGCACACGTAAGGACAATTCCGTCGCCAGAAAATGGATCGTTGGAGCAGTCTGTTTCGGTTTTCTCCAAATCACGTCCCGGCTGGAGGTGATACCTCGAATCTTTGTTGGTGATTCCCCCACTGGATTGTTGGTAAGATCTGTATCTATCCCTATGGATCTTGTCGAATTACCGGGATTGCCATGGTTTCATTGGTTACAGATCCCTCTGGGAACTGGAACTATCCCTATAGCAGCCGTTGTTGCTGGTAAGATCTGTATCTATCCAAAGAGTGAGGAACCAAATGACTTGACTGATTTCTGAAATAGGTCTGTGCAAGATTTTGATACCCATTTATCACATCCGGCGCATGAAGTTCATGATTTTCACCGTTTAAGTTCGCCTGAAAATGTCGTCTGCCCTCTTTTGAGACACACCCTAATGGAAGGAAATCCAATTTTCTTCTGCTTAAGATCCCATTTTTTTCATGCTAAAGACCATGTAAAACCATCATTCTTTAGGTTTTTATAGCCACCCAATTTCATTGGGGTAGGGGTCCTCCATGTTGTCACCACCGCTAGGATCTGAGTGTCCTCTTTCAGCCCAAGAAGGAGCCAACCACAGGGCCAGAGATGGGTGTGGTCAATGGGGGCCCCAGAAGATAATCATTTTGATGGAGATATAGTGAGTTGGAATATGATGGGAATGCAAATGGAAATGTCATGGGAATAGGAATATCATGGGAAGATTGTGGGAATATGATGGGAATAAATTGGAGTATGATGGGAATGTCATGGAAATATATTGGGCGATCGCTACCCAACATGGGGTACACAAGGACCATGCCGGTGGTCCATGACTAGTATTCTGTGGCAGCCGCTACCACAAAGGTGACTCCCTCAATAGAAGATACCCTCTGGGAAGCATGGCTGGGCTGGACAAGGTCCACCTTGAACTGTGACATGGCGGATTGGTGTGATCGGTTAAGTCCCCCGATTCGCAGGGGTTATCCTATGTAGATACACAGATATTATATACAGATATATAATATATTCCATTCATATCCCATTCATATCTGGTTGGTGAATATCCCTTCAAAAATTAGTACCTTCCGAGTAACCAAACATAGCTATGGAACATGGAAAATCTATAGATGATTTACCTATAAACGATAGTGATCTTCGGTGGTTATCACCCCAGTTCCTCACCACTGACGACTCGTGGGATGTCCGGGTCGTGACTGGCATCGTGGTTTGGGAGAGAAACCAAGCTATTGCCGAGGAACATATCTTCAAGTGCGGAATTTCAGCATCCTAAAATAGAGGTACCCTCTGGTAAACTAACATAACTATGGAAATTCACCATTTTTTTTAGGTAAATCATCTATAAATGGACCATATTCAATAGCTATGTTAGTTTGCCAGAGGGTATTGTACCATAAAGAATCCACATTTTGGAGGCATATTTCTTCTGAAATCATGGCAGGTGCCTCCAATTTAGGTACCTGAAATGGCCATTGATATCTGGGTAAATGATGGGGGATAGCTACCTCACCGGCCAAGCCCAAGAAATGATGGTTCACCGAGGAATGAAGTGAACAATAGCTGATTCCAGAGGGTGGTGCCTCAGTTTGTTAGCTAAGTTGGTTTCTCATAATTCCAAGAACTGCTGGGTTCATGGGTATCTCGAACTAGTTCATGGGGATTCTTAAACCAACGTTCACACTTCACTGGGGGCCGTATACCACCGCTTTCCCATGGTTTTCCCATGGTTTTCCCATGGTGTTCCCATAGGCTCTGAGAGTTTTCTCCAGCAGGAGCTGGAGCGTGTGCAGGCCATGCCTCGCTCGAGATCCTGTCACATCGCTCCAGTGGGTGGCGCGTCGTCAGTTTTTGGGTCCGGTCCTCCCCAAAGGGGTTACTACTTGGAGGATACCAATGGTGGAGGATCATCCCACGGATCATAAGTGGTGAACAACACCAGCAAGTTCCCGGTTGGTGGGTTATCACATCACTATGTCGATGATCCTCCATCACTGAATTATTAATCTATGGTCACTAATCTATGGTTACTACCAGTTAAGTAACGTTATCTACAGTTATTAGTCCCATATACAAATCCTAACCAGTTACTTTCTCGGATGATGCTCCAAGTAGTTGGGGGTTCCCATCATTTTAGGACTGGGATTTTGCATCTGTGTTTTAATGGGCCCCGAATCAGCAAATCCAAATTAAGCATCAAAAATGATCAACAAAGCTGGGGGGCTCAAGCAACGAAACGGCATTTTGATCACCACAATGTGGGCAAGCCTTGGCGAGTTGGATAGTTTAGCACTAAGTCATCCTTTGCCGTAAATTGTTTTTTTGTCGAGCTACTCACCAAAAAATAATAGCGCAATTTTTTGGTAGGGTAAGATTGGCCACGGAAGTGATTGGTTTTTGTGCTTGGATCAGCAAAAAGGTCATGGTTACATTATGGTTACCATCCAGTATTCAACCTTGGCAGTGGGAACTCCACTATAAATGGAAGTTTCATAGCTGGGATGAAGTCATCTTTCAAATGGGGGATTTTATATTTCTACGTTTGATTATCAGAGTACCAAGGAGAAATTGAAGAATCCAGTGCAGCGTCAGCTTTCGAATACGCATCAGCTGCAGAATTCAGGTGATCCACAGCCTCAGGTCAAGGTGATCTTGAGGCGATCACCTCACCATTACAATGAGTTGGTTGCTGTAATCTTCAGATGGAGGTTTCCTAAAAGGTGGTAACCCCCAAATCATCCAAGTCATTGAACCATTTTAGCATTGAAACTAATTGAAACCCATGGTGACTAGGGGATCTTTTAAGAATCCACCCAGGCCCCGTGCTTTGCCATGAACGGGTTTAGAATGAACATGGCATGGAAGTGAAGTCGAACATGGGCGGCAACGCCTGACTGGGAAATAAATGTACTAGAATCACCTTGGCTGTGTTTTTTTGCCATCAATAGGGATATTAATTACCTCAGGGCAACATAGATGTGGAAAACCCATGGGGAAACCCTAGGAACATGATCTACAAATGCTGGGTTTTTCACATCTATGTTAGTTTACAATAGGGGAGCTAAGAACGAAAAACATGGCAAGCTATCCAAGACTAGCCATGCATTCTCACGTTGATCTTGGCTGAGACGAAACCCTAGCACCTTGAAACTTCAAACCCTTCAAATCTGCTTGGTGGTTTTGACAGTCATCATTTTTTATCCTGAATTTGGATCATCACCAAGCGATCATTTTTTGAGGTGGGAAACAACAGACCATTGGATTCTTAAACTTGCTGAAGGTTATTTTAAATATTTTTTCGATTGGTTAATCCACCAGTATGTGGGGAATCCTTTGTTTCTTTTTTTGCTCTTAAGTAAATCCAAGGTTTATGTATATCATTTTGGTTTGACATTCTTTGTCGGTCATATGGGGCGAAAACCGAAGGATTTCAAGCGTAAAAGAACATAGGAACCATTGAATGGTGGATTTAGATCATTTTAGATCCCATATCCCAAGTTTTACTCTCCAGCAATTTAACATAGCTATGGAAAATGGTCCATCTATGGATGATTTACCTGCATTTACCTATTCAAAATGGGGCATTTTCCTTAGCTATCTCAACTAGCCAGAGAGTATATCCCCATCTTTAATAGGTAAATCAACGATAGATATTCATAAATCACCATGTAATGTTCAATAGCCATGTTAAATTACCAGAGGGTATCCCACTTGTTATATCCGAACATATATGACATCATGATCCCAGCGATGCGTTCGACGCTCCCAAGGACAGCAAAGCTCGGTCCGGACTGCCGAGTGCCTGGTGGTCTCCTTGTAGGCCGCGATGCATCGCGGCGATTCTCGCTTGAAGCACCATGAAGTCACATGATTTTTCTGTGGCAATAATTTTAGCAAAATGTTTTTTTTTTTTTTTAATGAGAGTCATATATGTATATATATATATATTATATATATATATATATATATATATATATGTGGGATAAGAATAGGATATTAATGTGCAATATCCCTAGTTGATTTGTTACTATATGGAATTAGAATGCCAAAGCTATTGGGGATTATAAGAAAACCCATTCTAGGGAATCTATCAACCAACTAGTATAATGAGATGGGACGGGGATATTTTTAACGACTCACTTGATGATTAACAGACCTAAATGCGTTTTTCACTTTCATTTTCACAAATGTTGCTACGGGGAACATCATTCACCATCAAATTTGGGGGTACTCTATTTTCAGACACACCCACGGTTTTTCTTGCTTTCATTTTTTTCAGTGGTTTCAAACGTCATTCATTTTCCATCCCCGCAAAGAAAACAGCATGGTGCTTGATACATCTCCGCTCCTTCGGGACCCTGTAATGGCTCAGAAAAAAGAGCTGACTTTGTATTCTATGTCCATGAACCACCCGGGAGCAGCTCGGTGGTCTCTCCAATCCAACTGATTTTGGGTATATGGCCCATTTTCAGTCAAACTCATTTTCCGTTTTTAGCCACAAGCTCAGTGCTTGGGGCCTGCATATGCTCTGGATGGTGGTTTAAACCATTTTATGTTTTCCAGTCAATACTCTGGTTTCAAATGTTTCAACCGATGTGACACTATGTAGATACATACATACCTATGTACCTACCTACCTACGTATCTACGTACCTAGGTATATACCTACCTACCTACCTACCTAGCTACCTAGCTACCTATGTATAGATACATAGATACATAAATACATAGATAAATGGATACATAGATACATAGATACAGAGATAAATAGATACACAGATACATAGATACATAGATAGATACATAGATAGATACATAGATACATAGATACATGGATATATAGATAAATGGATACATAGATGGATAGATGGACAGACAGACAGACAGACAGACAGACAGGCAGACAGGCAGGCAGACAGACAGACAGATAGATAGATAGATAGATAGATAGATACATATATATATATATATGATGATATATGCATAGATGCGTAGATGCATAGATGCATAGATTCATCCTCAGATACACAGCTACATAGACAAGCAGAGACAAAGACACATACATGCATAGATTACATGACATTGCGTTACATTATACAAACACGCACACACACACACACGGTATGTAAGTTTGTTTGCAAACGCATTTGGGTTTGAAACCACCATCAACTAGTGCTGTTAGTCAGCATTTCGCACATGGCAAAAGATCGACCTGAAAGGCACAAGGGTGCTTTACATCTGGGGCTGGGGACCTAGGTGACATAGGTGCTGGTCAGCATTGCCTTTCTTTAGTATTGTAAGTTGGGTTTGTTCTGAACATTTGGGCAAAACCAGAGCATTCTATGGTCAAGACCATGATTTTCCCGACAACATCAACATTCCAATTTGCGGATATACCGTTTTTCCCCTATGTTTGGGCAAATTCACAAACCCAGATCTACACTCCTAGATCATCCAAAGATGTGATTTTCAAGCCTATTCAACCCAAAAATACGCTTACCTCAAGGCAGAACAAAAGATCCAAATGGATGATCTGGGCGTGAAGTCATGATCAGCTTCGCAGCTGAACTATTGGAGTTTTTTTCTCCAAACTCTGTCCAAGAGATTCCTTCAAACTCAGCATCTGAGCGGTGTGTTAAAAGTGGCGCGACAGTTCATGAGTTCAGGGCGGTTGCATCATGTTGCATCCATATCTTGGAAAGCAAAACTAAATATCTAGTCCCTTTATCTACCATTTTGATTCATTGTTGGTCTTCTTTTTGTCCCTTGAAGCCCAGCCAAAAACACATTGGAACGGTTGGACCACAGCTAGATCGAAGCTGATATCCCGCAGGTAGGATGCTGCAAGAGTAGGTTCTGTGGAGCAACAAGTATTTGAATGGTTGACCAACCTGTGGGGAACTTGGCCGTTTCTAACCACACCTTGAAAAGGTTTAGGTAGTTCTCATAGTCCCCAAGAACGTCGGCGTGCAGAAAGGACCCTGAATAAAAAATATCTGGAGTCAGCGAAAAAAACGAAAAAGACCTTAAGAGTTACCTGCGTTTTCGAAGTCAGTCATGTTGGTAAAGCAAACACGGATCCAGCATCCCCAACGACTTCCCATTTGTCTGGGGATTGAAACCATCAATCGCCGAGGCATCAGTGGCGGTGCTTGGAGCATTAGCCACTGTGACCACTGTCTCAGGGATCAGAGCCAGACATGTGCGGCAGCCCAGATGGGCCGGGATTTGATGTTCTTTATATGCGGGATTTCACTGGATTTCATGGGATATACTCGGGATTTCACTGGATTTCATGGGATATACTCGGGATTTCATGGGATTTCATGGGATATACTCGGGATTTCATGGGATGTCATGGGATATAGTTATATTTATAATGAGATACCTTCAAAGTTAAACAAATAACCGGCTGAGGGAATACTGCTGCTGACGTGTGGTTTCACCATGAGACCGCAGATCGCGTAGGAAAAATCATGGTAATATAAGCTACTTGCCATGGTCATGAGATGGCTTCCCCATTAATAGTGGTTTATATTTGGAATTATTTGGAAATATAGAAGGATGTCCTCATCACTGATGGGATGACCATAGCCCATTTATCTCATGTTTTGACAATGGCGCATATGGGCAATGTCAACCTGGATTCAGATTCACCTCTGGGCTGTGGGTCAAAAGGGGTGACATAACATGGCTTTATGGGGAACTTATAAACTGGGCAATTTGGGGTTTTCAAATTTGGGGGGGGAGGGGGGGCGAAATGCTTTTAAACAGTAGATTTACATATCAAAGGTCCAAAACTGGTGCTTTGGAAGGATCTGTCAAGCTCAAATTGATTTGAGCGTCCTAAAAAATTGCCTACAATTTTTAAAGGCTTTCTGGGCTCCCCAAAGAGAAGACTCTCTGTTTTTGAGTCGTTGCATAGACTTTGTTGCGTACCGAAGTTTAAGCCATTCTTCACTTAGAATGACTAGACTGCAGTCGGACAACTACCCACGAGGGATATATAAATATTCTTTTGGTTTCTGCTTTGATACTCTTCTCTATTCCCTAGTCTGCTTTCTCATTTATTCTCTACTTTTCTCTATTCCCTCACCGCTGCTTTATGTTTTCTGTACCTTGGAAGATTCTCTTCGTAACTTCCTGAGAGGTCAAATCTGGCCAGTTATACGCTCATAATTCCCCATGATATTCCTCTGGATAGACAATAAGCACCTCAACACGATGTCAGTATAAATCATGGTTAGGATTCGGGGAATCATGCCCAAAGTGCCAAAACAAATCCATCTCATTTCTTGACTTTCTCTATTTTTGCCTGAACCCCCTGAAAATTCCATTTGGAGGTTTCCTAAAATGGGGGGGTACCCCAAATCATCCAAGAATCTGAGACCCATGGTGACTTGGGGATCCCACTTTTAAGAAACCCCCATTTGGGATACCCATCATTCTATGATGGACCCATATAGATATAGATCTGCCACTGACGTGGCTCTTCCGCAGCTCTGCAGGACCTAACTTTCGCGGCCCCAGAGCGCAGCGTTGCAGCATGGCGGAAGCAGGAACCCGCGGTTGGTCTGGGGTGGGTAAACAGACTATATAGTGAAGATTGTGAGGGGAAGTTTGCTTAACATGGTGGATTTGGGGGAATTCAGTAACAAGTGATACCCCCACATCGAACAGATTAGCGTCGTTACATTTTTTTCCTTTCTATGGTTATTTTGGGGCGTCAATCCCATGTTTGTTTGGACATTGTTGATTATATGTATATATATATATAGTTTTCTGACCCCATCATATTCCCTCATTTTGCAGTACATCCAGACTTTTGGACGATCCTTCCCATTTTCCGTTGGTTCAACTGGGTTTGTTTGAAAATAGACAACCCAAGCAATTTCATGGTTTAGTTTGCCTTTTCTATTTTCAAACCGCATTTCTTTGGGGTATACAGTATCCGTATATCCCATTTTCAGACACACCCAAATATCAAATTGTTGATGAGATATTACCTATCCCATGAGTAGATCCCAAAAAATATCCAAGAAATTCTATCCCCAAATGCCAGGGCCTAGTAAATGTCTTGTTTTGGTGATTAAGTTCAGAAAACATCAATTTAAAGGCTGTATCGAGATGACAAGGTTTGGCTCGGGGTGTCACTAGCAGGCACAGAGGGACCCCCGGCTGTCCAACCTTAGCGGGTATTCCCCCGCGGGCCATCCTTGCCGGCCCTTGTTTCGCCATAGCTGCTGAGTGGGTGATTGCAGCGGTCTTTGGCGCATCAACTTTCGTGTCCCAGCACGGTAATCCTGGGTTTGCTTCTGCAGGTGGGCATATACACCTGGCATTTGTGCTCTGCCTGATTTTGGATCACAGGCATCACCTTATTTGAAATTTGTGAACTCCTTGGACATTTTGGACTTTGCCAAGGACACGCTCACTGACTTTGTCCTTGTATCTACGCATTTTCCACTGGCTGTCTTAGGACCCTGGCACTTGCGTATTTCAATTTTATATTTGACATTTCAATTCTCATTCCTTGGCCGCAACTAAACTGGTTTTGCCCTGGTTGTTGGACCTCTACATTTGCAATTCTCGTTTTTATTTGTGCTTTGCCACAGCTGCTTTCTTTGAGCCTGTGGTACAATTCAATTTCTGGTTTACAGTTGGTTTTGGGTTGCACGGTGTACGCCCTGACCTCAAACCTCTGGAACTTGGGCATTTTTTCACTGGCTCTGCACTGGCTTATCAGTGGCCCAATTTTGGTGAGCAGATTTATGCGAATTTTGTGGTTTTTTGTGCTTTTGATACATCTTCAGAACGGCTTCCTCATTGACCATTCGAAGGCGCCTTCGACGTGCACGACAAACAGCACGGTCTTTGTGGGGTCGCATTCGATCCAAGCAGCTCCCTCCAACCATTGCACTGCTGAAGTGGATTTACACCACCCTTTCGCAGCATCATTCCAAGGATCCGAGCTTGCTTCGCAGAATTCGCTTTTTACAGATTCAGATGACGACCTGGAAACAGTCTCCAGCCATGTCCGACAATACTCCTTGGTTTTGTCGAAATTGCCGCTGTATGCGCAAAGCAACAGCCGTGAGTTGCGACAGATGTGGCCAATCTTGGCGTCAAGCCTACGACCCCACATTTGTCTACAACCCAGGAGCTCGAGCTCCCTCAGCACGACGAGTGGACTGGACAGAGAACGCTGCGTCCTGGGACGATCAACAATGGGTGAAGTCCCCACGCACGCCCAATCAGTCTCCTCGACATGCCCCTCGTCAGCGCAGTCGGAAATCACGGGGACAGGGGAAAGATCAATCTGGAGTCAAAGGCCATGGCCAAGGATCGGATCAAGGATCTATGCAATATGGAGTTGGTGCACCACGTACGGAACCAGATCCTCCGTGGCTCAATCAGCCCATATCAGCAACTCCGCCACCTCCATTGCCACCCCCGTCCACACCCAGGATGGACCCTGCTGTCCAAGAGTTCCTCCAGGAATGTCAGAAGAATCCAGACGATTTGCCTCCAAGTCTCCAAGAGAAGTATCACAAAATCAATGCCGCAGTGGTGAAACAAGAGGAACAAGTTCTCTTGTCCGCTGTCCAATCCATGACGAATGCGAAGAAGGAGCTTGCGGATGCACAGAAGCAAAGAAGCCTTTTGCACAGCAATTGGACCAAATTTCTTCAGACGCAGGTTTCCAAGTGGCAGGAATATGCCGAGCAGTTCCAAAAGGCCGAGACCGCTGCCGTCAGTCGAATTCAAATGGCTCAGACAACTTATTCAGCTGCCTGCAGCGTGCTCAATTCGAAAAAGGTGGAAGCTGGTGTCGCGTCTACGACAGAAGTACTCGATGCAGACGATCCATCTCTCCAGGGAGTTTCAACGACAAACTCCAAGAAGATTTCCGAGAGCATGGAACATCTCCAAGTGACGCTCGACTCGCTGCAGAAGTCTGCGGAGGAGCTTGCGGCAGCAGAACAGCACACTGCCAAACGGCCTCGCACAGACCTCAACGAGGTTGCTATGCCCGATGGGTCTACGCCTGTGCAGCCACCCTTGCTTGGCAGCAAAGCCTTGGAGCCTTTTGGCGGAGCTGGTCAGAGATGACTGATATGTATCCTGGCCGAGGGCTCCAGCCCAATTTTCCTTCATTTTCCGCAGATGTTTCACTTTTGCAATGTGCACAGCAAACATTAGCTACATGTGATGGGGGTTTTCCATGTGAGCTGCTTAGTTCCTGTAGTGTGCCATTGCCCACCTCCAGTATTGCGTGGTCTCACTCCATTTTGGAGAAATCCTACTTTTGTTCGCCATGGCAGGCGAGTCAGAATGCCAGCTGTCTTGCTTTTGAGTTTGGTCATCATGATCCGCTTTGTGGTGTTGATCTAGTTCCCAATGACCAACCCCGTGCATCCTTGCCGACTGGCATCCGACGCATTCGACCACGCAATTTGAATCCTGTTTTGCATTTTCCTAGGCTTGTGAGTTTTGATGAGGTGATTGAGATTGTCACTCCCTGTGATGAATCTGCCGGCCTTGATCCTTACTTCATGATGCATGATCAACTGCAACAGTGGAGTGCCAAGCCTTGGAAATTGAAGCCTGTTTCGAACTCTTCCTATTCTATACCTTCCATTGAACGTAATGCACCGTCTGTTTTACCTGAGTCAATCCAGGCATCCGCATTTGTCTCTGTACAGTGTCAGGTTGCTGAGCACTGCTGTGATCCGCTGTCGACCTCGGCCGTGTCGATCCCGGTGTCTCAAGGTGTGTCCCAGGTAGGTGCCTTTACACGTCTTGCTGTCTTGTCTTTGTCCGATGACTCTGATTTCAGTCTTCAAGACAAAATTTCTGAAGATCAAGGACCAGGGGAACGACCTCCAACTGAAAGTGAGAGAGCTCTTCGACCGGTTGCAGCTGGTCAGGTTCCACCACCTCTCCCTGTAGTTCCGCCATTTGCACGAGCCATGCTGAATGATTTGCCCGAAGGATTTTTGACTGGAATTTTGCAACTTCGAGGCTTCATGGTACGCACGTGGTACCTGCACCACGTCCATGTTTTGCGTAGTCGTGCATGCCGGTATCTTCAATTGACAGGCCCCCCACACACATGGCAGTCACAGCTCATTGCCCTTTGGATTCATCGACTTGTCCGACATGCCCCTGTACAGATTGATGTCGTCCAACCACAGCCACACCGTGATCGTACAGAACAGATTGTGGCATTTGACATCATCTTGTCTCAGGGTCTTCAGGCTGGTCGTCACTCCGGTTTGGTGTCCGTCTATCCTCCAGTTGGTGATCAAGCTGTCCCTCGTGTCACTGCTGCTGTTTCCTTTTTGCCTCAGGTCAGCGGACATGACATTGTCGATGGTGTAGACTTTCAACTTCTTTGTCAGCAATATCGATGTTTGATTTTCTTCCGATGGCAGCAAATTCCGAATGATCAAGTCCCTATTCATGATATGCATCCTGGTGATGGCTTTGCTCTCCATGTCCATGGTCCCCCGATGCACCCTGGAGATGCTTCGTCCCATGAGGGATTTGCTGCTCCTGCCCCAGTCCCAACGCCAGATGCTGTCAATTCTGACCCTGCTCCTATGGACTTGGACTTGGACTTTGAAGCACTTCCTTCTGCTGCTGATCAGGATCGGGTATCACCTTCTGAACCGTATTCTCCAAGTTCATCCACTGGTGTGCGTGGTTTGCAGCGTGTCTACTTGTATCGTCTTGGGCAACCTGTCGTTGTTGCTTTTGTTCGATGGCATGATCCTGCACTGCTCTACGATGATGTCGTTGCTGCTCTTGCTGTTCACCCAATGGATGTTGTCACACCTCATGCCCTTCGTGCCGTCCCACTTGGTCAACAGATCAATGAGAAGAGTCTCATCGTCCAGATGAGACAGGACATTGCATTTGCGGCTGATGAACAGCTGCTTTTGGTGGATGTGATCGCCCATCAGCATGGTACAGAGGATTTGTCTCTGGCGCCTCACTTCACTGATCGACGTGTTGTCAAAGTGCAACATCCTTTGACACGATTTCACCTGTTGCAATATGCCCATGTTGCCAATTTTTGTGAATTTGTGCAGCATCGATGTTTGGTGCGTGTAGACAACACCCTTTGGCCGCGACAAGACCAAGGACCTCGGGATTTGCTTCATGGTACGTACATTCAAATCATTTTGCCACCACCGTCACCGGAACTTTCAGTTCCTCGTACTATTCAGTTGGTTGAGGATGCATCTGATGTGATGTTTCATGGTGATTTTGCCAGCAGGTACCCTCGTTGGTTCCTAGCTCCTGTGGATGCAGCAGTTTCAGATCATGTGACATCTCCTGAACCTGAAGCACCTCCGCCTGATGTTGTTGATGGACTCCCCGTGTCACTCAAAGGAAGTGTCTTCACTGACGAATGTTTGCCTGAAGTGGTGCCAGTTGAGCACGTTGGCGATGATGATTATTCTGCGCCTCCGGATTTTACCAGGGATGTTTCCATCATGCTTGTGCCTCCTGTCCCGGCCATGACTGGTTTGCCCCCTATTCATGATCTTGCCGATTTTCAGCTGCAGTTTGGCGTCACATTTCGTGACTATGCTCATACTGACTTTGCTGATCAAGGGTCCATTTTGCATGTTCGTACTTGGCTGATTCAACATGGCACTCGGACTCGTTGTCTTCAATCTGTCATGGTTGAACTTGAGCAAGACCCCATGAGTTGGCCTGCAGCCATTTGTGCGCCGTGGCAACATCTTCTTCACCCTGGCAATCCGATTGCTTTGCGTGAGGTCCGACCCAGCCCACCGAGGTTGTTTCGTGACGTTTTCACCGCCCATATCATCATTGAGCAGGATCTTGATCTTCCCAGATATGCTGCTTTGATTTCCGTTTTGGCCGAGGGTGAACATGTGGATGGCAAAATGCAACTCGCTTTGTCCGTTCCTCATTATCTTTCTGCTGAGCTTTTGCTTCAAGAGCTGCATCTTGAATCCCGTTGTCGTGTTTACAGATGTACTGCATGGAGTGGCGTGATGCAGTTTCTTCCTGATGTTGCGGAACATGTCTTCTCGGGAATTGGCATATACCTGCACATCCATGGACCTCAGTTTCGTCACCTCTTGCGTGATTATGGTGACCAACCATTCTGGCACATCAGTGACTCTAGTGGTTCTTCTTCTTCTCAAGTTGGCCCACTCACACGCCGATTGCCGCAAGTTTTGCCACCTGGTTGTGAACATTCTTTACGGGCTTTGGCTGACGTGCCTACTCATGCTGTGCATCCCGCTGGATTTATGGTTCCCCAACTTCGCATTGCCTGGCAGCAATATCTTGTTCGCACACCTGTGGGCCCTTATCAGTTCCAAGTTGTAACGTGGTTCTGTGATCACCTTCGACTTCCCAGATCTGCTGAGTATCGCATTGCCCATCTTCCACTTGACTTTCATGCATGGAAAGATGCGCTTGCCCACGTTTGGAATGATTGGGTTCTGCCTGGACTTGAGATTTCTTATTATGTCGTGACACCTTTGCCCTATGGCAACGCTCACTTTGTGGCCCACGTCATTTTGGCGCAGAATGAAATGCCTGAATTCGCTTCAGTGCTGATCTCTTCTACATTGCCTGATGACCAACCGTGGGAGCCTGTTCATCGTGTTGCTCGCATGCCTCAATTAGTTGACCATCATTTGCTCATTCATGAAGGTGGTTTGCTTCACATGTGTCCGCCCCATGCCTTTGGCTTACATTGTCAATCTTGGCATGACACTCTTGAGCTCACTGATGGCCGTCTTTATCTGGCTTCTTCTGGGTATGGGTTTTTCATTGCTGTCTCACAAAGTCCACATGTGCGTCCTGCCCTCAGTGTTCTGCCAGAGCACACACCATCCACTTGGTTTCATCGCCTTGCTGGCTTGCTTGCCCAGCTTGTTACACGGGTTCACACATCGATTCGTGACAATGATGTTTTGATCCCTGCAGTTGTGCCTGATGTTGATCATGATTCCGCCCTTGTGCCCATGTCCGCGACTTCTGTGATTCATTCCTTGTTTGGGCGCATGTCGCATCTGTTGACCCAGCTTTCCACTCTTGTGTCTGATGTCGCTTGTGAGTCACATTCCGTCGTGCCTCCATTGCCGCTTTCCACTTCTGAGCATCCGGCTGCAACCGGCTCATCTCCTTGCATTCTGTCGCTACAGGACACTCTTCCAGCTGCTGCTGCTTGCATTCGTGTCCCTTGTCGACAGGTGTATGAGTGTGGCTGTCATGTCCTTGCTGCACACCTTGGACTTGTACATCCCTTTGCCAGTGTGGTTAAATGGCATCCAAACACTCTTGAAGCTCGGGTCTCTTGCCCTGATTGGACTTGTGAACTCCCTATCCGCCTTTTGTTTTACACCGATGGTGCATCGCGATTTTGTTCCACCACGTCATCTCGACAGGCTGCTGCGGCTGCTGTTCTTCTTGTTGAGACTGCAACTGGTCTGCGTTTTGGTGGTTTTCGTGCCTTCACTGTCCCACTACCAGCCACGGCACCGTTTGCTGAACATGTTGCCATCTTTATTGCTCATGTTTGGTGCTTGCAGATTTGTGATCATCTTTGGTCTTCGGTCGGTTGCTATGGCATCCCTGTGACCTTTGCCTTCGATTGCCTTGCTGCTGGTTTTGCAGCTTCTGGCGCTTGGGACTGTACGGCGCATTCTTCCCTTCATGGTGTCACTCGTGCTCTTGGTCAATGGCTTGGTAGTCGCTTTAGCTGTTGTCCCACCTACTTGCATGTTGTTGGACACAGTGGGGATGCTTGGAATGAAGCTGCCGATGCTGCATGTTGGGCCTGTCTTCATGACTGGATTTCTGGTACGGACTTTGCTTCCGTGTTTGCTCAGCAGTTTGGTGCTCCCCATTGTCATTTCGAATGGCTTTGGTTCTTGGAACATGCTTGGAATGGTCACGTGGGCTATCCCTCTATCCGTGATGAATGCTTCGTGTTTCCGTTGGATTCCTTTTCTTCCACCACACCCTCTGTGCCTGATCCTCACGCATCTGTGTCAGATTCTGCTCTCTCTGAATCTGTCGTGCCTGTTGCTCCGTTTGTCTTGCGTTGTGCAACTGCCAATGTTTTGACTCTTTCAACAGGCGCCACTCATGGGAGCACCTATGTCTCTGCTCGTCAAGACGCTCTGATGCATGCTTTTGCTGAGGCTGGCTTTCATCTCGTGGGTGTTCAAGAAACTCGTTCCAAGCTTACTGGCCATCATGCACATGAGCACTTTCATATCCTGGCTGCCTCTTCCACAACTCGTGGGCATTATGGTGTTCAGTTGTGGATTGCTCGATCCTTTGAAGTCTCCGGTCGTCAACTTCATATTACTGCTCAGCATATGCGCGTCTTGCATGCCGATCCTCGATTGTTGCTTGTGCGCTTCACTCCACCCGGTTTGAACCTTCTTGTGATTGTGGGTCATGTTCCGTGCGATGGGGGTGGTGCTGAGGCACAGACTTGGTGGCGCTCTCTGACGCAACTCATGCCTGCTTCTTGTCGCTTGTGGCCGAAGATCATGCTGATTGATGCGAACAGCCGTCTTGGTTCTTTGACGTCTGCTGCCGTGGGAGATTTTCAGGCTTCTGAGGAAAATGAGGCAGGAGCTCTCCTCCACCAATGGCTTATCGACCAGGCCATGTTCGCTCCTCAGACCATGGCGGCCCATCATCGAGGCCCTGCTACTACCTTTGTGCACAGCAAGGGTCATGAGGGTCGCATTGATTTTGTGCTGCTTGATGAATGTCTGCGTCATCCCTTACTGCGGACCTATGTTCCGGACATTGATTTGTCCTTGCAAAAGCCTGATCATTTTCCAGTTGCGGCCGAGGTTCCTATTGTCATGCGTTCTCCTTCTGTGCAGTCTGTTCCTGCATTGCGACATCGGTCCTCTGCGGAGGCTGTTTCTCCTCCGGTTGTGGCTTGGTCCCTTGATGTCCACACGCATGCTGATCAACTGCATCGATGGCTTCAGCATTATCAGCCTGCTCCTCATCGTTGGCCACGCAAAAAACATTTGCAGGATGCTACCTGGCGGTTAGTTCAACACAAAGCCTTTCATTGGAAACGTGCGAGACAGATTCGTGCCACTGTTCGTGCTGGTCTCCTGCGCACATTGTTTCAGGCTTGGCGTGCTGACTGTCTCTCTTCCTATACCTGTGATGATCCTGTGTGTCGGCCGTGGCTTCGCCTTGCTGATTTTGCCCTTGCCTGGCATCTTCACCAACATCGGCTTTTGGCTTCAAAGGTCCTTCATGCTGTCCGTCATGATGATCGTACGTATTTTCAAGCTTTTGCAGCGCGCCATTCTGATGAATCCTTTCCCAATTTGTGGAAGTCTTTGCGATGCCTTTTGCCAAAGAATGCCGCCAAGCGTCGCAACAATTTGCGGTGTGTTGGACCCATGCCTTCTGAGCTTTTCCAGCATTTCAACACTCTTGAAGCTGGTGAACCTACTCAGTTTCCTGATCTCTTGACTCGATGCCATGCACGTCAACAACAGGCTCTTGCTGATTGTCCTCTGGTTGTTCCTTTGTCGGACTTGCCTTCGCGTCTTGACTTTGAAAAGATTTGTGCTCGTGCCAAACGCAACAAGGCTCCTGGCTTAGATGGTGTGACTGTCAACACCTTGTTGTCCTGTTTCGAGCATCAGTCCGACATTGGTCATCAGTTGATTTTGAAAGCCTTTCTGACTGGCTGTGAGCCGCTTCAGTGGAAAGGCGGTCTTATGCATGTCATTCCGAAGAAATCTGGTGTCCTTCGTGCCAACATGATGCGTGGGATTATGCTTCTCACCAGTTTTGGTAAGCTCTACCACGCTACTCTGCGCAAGTTGCTTTTGCCATGGTTGACTTCTTCACGCATCCCGGCACAACTGGGAGGGTTCAAGTGTCAGCAGACTAGCTTTGCGACTCACCTTTTGCGCACCTTCTGCAGGCTTGCTGTACATCACAACCTCTCGTTTGGGGTCGTCTTTGTTGACGTCAAAGCCGCCTTCCATAGCATGATCCGGGAGCATACCTTTGGTGGGGCTGTTTCTTTGCCACCTCGCCTTCAAGCCGTACTGGTAGATGCTGGCCTTGATCTGGCTCAACTTTCTGCGGACATTGCCTTGCATGCGCAGTTTTTTGATTCTGTTCCCAGCCTGTGTTTACAACGTGCTGTTCAGGATGCTCACTGCGATACATGGTATGCTCTTGCCCAGCATCCAGGCATCTGTCAAACCCATCGTGGTTCGCGTCCTGGTAGCCCTCTGGCCGATACTGCGTATAACATTGCCATGCGCAGTGTGCTCCATGACGTTCATGTTCAACTTGCGTCTTTCAGTTGGCTTCGTGATGTTGCTCTTCTGTTGCCTGTGTTTCCTCCTTTGGTCACATGGGTTGATGATCTTGCGGTCCCTGTTCCAACTTGTACTGCACAGGAACTTGATGATCGTTTGGTCCAAGTTTTGACTGTCATCGACTCTGTCTTTTGTTCTTATGGGCTGCAATTGAATCGTCAGCCTGGCAAAACTGAGATCGTATGTCAATACCGTGGCAAAGGAGCCCCGGCATGCCGTACTCATCGCTTCATTGATCAACACAGCTCTTTAGCTCTTCCAGGTGGTGATGCTGTCCGGGTGGTTGCGCAATATGAGCATCTTGGCACTTCCTTCAGCCATTCCTTGTCGTTTGCTTCAGAACTTCGTGTTCGTGCCGGCAAGGCTGCTGGGGCTTTTCGACAATTGTCCAAATCCATCTTTCGCAATCGTCATCTTTCTCCTGCTTTGCGTCTTCAGCTTTTGGAATCGCTGGTTCTGTCCATTGTGATGTATGGTTCTGGTACCTGGTCTTTGTTGTCTCATCGACAATATTGCCGGTTGTCTCACACCATCCTTGCTTGGCAGCGCCAGATTACTGGGGATGCGTTCTGGAAGGATGACAAGATTTCTGATGCTGACTTCTTGGCCAAGTGGCGTCTTCCGTCCTTGTCTGTGCGTCTTGCCAAGCATCGCTTGCTGTATGCCTTTCAACTTATTCAGTCTGCTCCTCAAGATTTGGTCACGTGCATTACTGCCGAAGCGGCTCTCTCCGCTGGTTCTCCCTGGTGTTCTGCAGTTCGTCATGCCATTGACTGGCTCTGTCTTCAAGCTCCTGGTGCGGTCGCTCCCCAGCCTGCCTCTGATCCTGAGTCCTTGATTCATTGGCTACATGTGCACTGTCGTACTGGCCCTGCTTTGGTTCGTCGTTGTGTGCGTCGCTCTGTGCACCAAGACTGCCTCATGTATGAGGTCAAGCAGGAAGTTCGTTCCATTTATCGTGTGTGTGCAGAGGCTGGACTTGACTTTGCCGATCCAGCCCCGCCTCCCCTTTCTGCCGATGCTGCTTCATTTCCGTGTCACCTTTGTGATCGTGAATTTGCCAGTGTGCAGGGTCTGCAAGCCCATCGCTGGAAAGCCCATGGCCTCTTTTCGGAAGAAAGAAAATATGTCTTCGATGCCACCTGTCGCGCATGTCATAAATGCTTCTGGACTGTTCAACGCTTGCAACAGCATCTTCGCTGGAGTCGTCGTCATGCCAATGGATGCTTTTCCATTCTCCACCGAGATTTCGTGCCGTTGGTTGAGCCGGTATCCTGTCCTCGGCCTGCTCTGTTACAGCATGTGCATCGTTTGCCTGCATGTTCCGTTGATGGCCCTCTGCCTCCCCCTGGCCCACCTGCTTGGGAACGCCTTCGTGATGCTCAGCTTGCTGCCTTGCACCTTGCTTGGACTCAGCTTGGCTTACCTGAGTGTCTTCCTGTGGATTGTCAGCGTGATATGGATGCAGCTTGCACTCAGTTGTTGCAGCATTGGACTTCCTCTGCTGATGCGATGCCGTGTGACGATACCATCATTGACCACTGGACTACTTTGTTGGAAACCTTCTCACCTGATACTGATCCTGATTCAATCTATGTTTGGGCCTTTCTTCGCTGGGGTCGTGATGTGCTTCTTGCTCACTCAGCTCCTGTCGTGGATTGTCCTAACTTGGCTCGATGTGTGTCTGCCTTTGAGGCTTATGCGATTTGCTTTCCCATTTGGGACTTGTTGCGAGGTTTTGATGCTTGTGCCCAGATGACAGAACCTGCCTGCCCTGCACCACTCGCCTTGCCCATTGTGTCAGACACTCGTGTGAAGCATGACCTTGAGGTCTTTTCTCGGTCCTTCTTTGACCAGTCTGATTATCTCCGGTGTGTGACCCGCCCTGTTGTGCACTGGCCCTCCTCTCAGGGGGTTCCAGTTGTGACCGGCTACGGCTCTAAGCCGACTCTGTTCATCTTGCACATGTTTTCAGGCCGCCGTCGAGAAAATGATTGTCATGACATGGTTTTCAAGTTGGCTTCACAATACTTTCCGGACTTTGATGTGCTGCCACTCTCTGTTGACACGGCTGTTGATCCATTGCTTGGTGACCTTTCAACGGGCCCCAACTTTACGATTCTGCTGAGTCTTGCGGATTGTGGTGCCTTTGCTCTCAACTTGACTGGACCACCTTGTGAAACATGGACTGCGGCTCGGCATATTCGATGTGAGAATCTTTTTGGACGAGGACCACGACCACTTCGGCTGTGTGCTTCTCCTTGGGGTCTCCCTGAATTGTCCAAACGTGAATTGACACAACTGAGTGTTGGTACCCAGTTGATGCTTCACAGCCTTGGTGTCGAAGTGCGCATTGTTTTGCATGGTGGTGGTTCTCTCATGGAACATCCTTCTGAGCCTCGAGATCAAAGCTATGCGTCTATTTGGCGTACGGATATCCATCGGAATCTGATTATGCGTGGACCATCAGCTATTGAGGTTTATTTGGAACAATGGCGATACGGTGCAGAGTGTATCAAGCCTACAGTGCTTCGTGGCATGGGTCTACCTGGTATTGACACGTTTCTTCGTTCTCATTCCCTTCCGGATGCAGTTCGACCAGCCCGTGTGCTTGAAGGCTACGATGAGCAGACACACTCCTTTCGGACCTCAGCTGCCAAGGAGTACCCATCGGGCCTTTGTAAGGCCATGATTCATTCTGCATTTCAGGCTTTGCATGATCGCATTTGCCGTGAGGGAACTACCTTCGTTCCGTGGAGCACCTTCTCGACATCAGCGCAGGAGTGGGTCACTGCGATGTCAGCCAAGAGTGCGGCATGTTTTTCCACCAGCTTTCGACCTGACTACCAACCTGTACATTAACCGTCGGTCTGCTGGCTGTACAGATGCTTGTCCGCACAGTCGTTCTGACTTCAAGCGTGCGAATGAAAAAATGTATCGAGATGACATATCCCCAAGAAATGGTTGGGTTCCCGATGATGGTTCCGAGGTCACGTCCCGGTCGGCCGGGCACCTTCCGCCGGGCGAGTCGAGCCGGAGCGTTGGGGTTCCCGTGGACCAGGGGTTGATGATGTTTGATGTGGATATTCCTTGACAGTTTGAACGTGAATTGGTTGAAACGGGCTTTTCATGGCATCTGAAGCATCTTCGGATCGGATGTTTGAGCGGGTTTGACCCTGAATCAAGCTTGATGCTTTCCCTAGACTTTATTTGATTTTATATATTTCTTTAGGGATTACTTAGATTTGCTGAAGGTGATTCTTTTTTATTTCGCCATGGGTTAATCCACCATTTGGGGAATCCATTGGGATTAGCTTTAATTTGTTGGTGGCTTTTCAGCAAATCCAAGCTTTTTCAGTGGATCTTCCCTGGCAATCCCCAGTATTTGTTCCCTTTCCCCAGAGTCCGTGGTCAAAAGTGGGGGATGAAGCCACATATAACTGGGACCTAAAACATATGAAAGGTAAGTTAAGGTTTTAGGATGTTAGCTAGTAGAAATTTACATAGCTATGGAAAATGGTTGATTTCTAGATGATATCTGAATTTCCATAGCTATGTTAACTTACCAGACGGTAGAATCCAGTGCAATTGAGCCATTTGAAAACAAAAATACTTGGTTCATTGGTTGATGATTGTACGGGATTGTACTATCTAGAGGATTATCATATTGACAATGAACTGGGAATCCCCAGCAACCGCAAGCGACCATTACATCACTAGTTTTATGATACTGCTGAAATGGGGATTCATCCTCCAAAAGTGAGGACGTAAGTTGCGATTGATGGTTGATGGTACTATGATGAATGCATATTTTTTTCTATCTAACAAAACTAAGCAGACCGAAACTCTGCCTACAAAAATGGACTCATCAACCAGTTGTGGATGGTTTTGTTGCTTCCGGGCAGGTTTCCCCAACCAAAAATCCCCCAGAACCCCCTGAGGCCTCGCGCGGACTCTCAGAGTCTGTGCCGACCCTCGCGGCGGCCGCTGCTTTCGCGGGCGCAGCGGCAGTTTTTGGCGCCAGACCGCGAGGTGTGAGCAGCCAATGAAACCAGGGTGTCCTTAGAAAACCTTGGTCACGTACAGTAACCATCAGTAACCCCTCAAAAAAAGACAGAAAAGGCTAAATTTGCCACTATGTTGATACATAATATATATAATTATAAAACATATACATATAATATATATATATATAGATTCTTGCTTTTCTGCATCTTTTTGGGTGCTACTGGTCGATATTGATCGTGTCTTTTTTGATATGGAGGAATGTACTAGCATGTATCAGCCAATTTTTGTAGGCTAAGTTTGACCACGACAAGATGATACTATAGTGAAGTGATGAAAAACAAGACAGTATTGATATGTATTGATAACAATAGTAGTTCATGATTGATGATAATGTCAATTTCCCCAAACATGTGATCTCTATGGAGAAAATTACTTCGGACCCCTGATCCAGCCCTTTTTCGTGATTATTTGTAGCGACGCGTTGCCGAGTGCCATCGGGTTGAGCTGGGTTTGCCAAACAAGGAGTCATAGATCCAACAAGACCTGGTCCGGATGGCGCAAATTCCCACCCTGTTCCACAATTCATGAATCTTGTTCACATACCTGGCCGTTACGTTGGCTGTTTTGGCTTCGTGGCCAAGATGCTGGCGAAGATTCCTACTTCGATTCAGTATACAGCAGTGAGAAAACTGACTGGAAAGAAATATGAAGACTAAAACGACAAGAATCAACGAGATCAACAGACCCGGCATGACCCGGCTGCAACAGACCTGAGTTGCTGCATGTCAACCAATTAGTAAGCTCTGGTTGATTGGGATTAGGGGGTACCCCCCAAAATCGCTCTGATTTGCTAAAGATGGTACCCCTCGCCATTGATCAACAGCCTAGGGGTATTCACAAAGTCCAGGGTTGACATTCCCCTGGCAGGTGCTCGCAGTTCGGCCACCGCGCTACGGGCACGTGGAGGGGTACGCCCGGGTCTGGTGATGGGGTGAGGGTGGCCATTTTGGGAGATCTAAGGGGCAATTTCCTGGCGCCAATGGCCCATGCTTGCCTTCGCAAAGCGATGTTTTCAGAGGGTGTGTCTTGAACTAGGTACACGACATCCAACAGGTTACGTAGGACAGGCTTTCCAAGGGAAATAGATCACCTGCAAATACATGTAATCATTCCAGGTCGGTTTATTATTGATGTTAGTTATTATCATGAATTTGGTAAATCCAATACCAAACCTACCATTTGGGGATGATTTGTACAACCCATTTATGGTGATTTTGGTGATGGTTTATTATTGGATCTACCACATGATTCTTGTATATTCTTGTTATTATCCTTGTTATCATTACGGACCCTGAGGCCCAGACTCTCACTGAGAGCGTGTGGGCGATGCCAATGATGATGGTCCACGTCTAGATTATGTCTGACAATGTAGTGTAACTGTAACTGGTATAACTTTAGAGGGCTTGGGCAAACCTCGGGGTCTATGTGTCTTATTCTGATGATCATTATTAATTATTACTATTTATTATCATTATTGATGAGATTACTACTACATTTTTATAAAGACACCTTTGTTTCAGCTTTTGGACCATGGTAGATGTCTCTATCCTTTTTGTCAGGCTTCCCCAAGCTGCCAGCAGCTAGATACAGCTACAGCACATGTTCACTGGGCCACACAATTTGCAGACATGGGTATGAATCGGTCCGTCGCACCCTGGTATGTACACTACCCATGTATGCACCAATTGAACATGTTTCAGTAGTAGCTGACATCTTGGGGTATCCCCAAGTTCTAATTGGATGTGCAACCCACTTAGTATATCAGTGGCCAACAATCATTATGAACCAATATTCACCATGGTTAAAACCAAGCTGTATATGGGAACACTATGGGATTGTACAGGTTACTATATAGATTCTAGATACCAACTAGGATGCAAATTCGGTCATGTTCATCGTCTATTCTTTTTAAAAGGGTATTGGGGTATTTTGACCCACCACAAGTGTGTGCTTGACACTGAATTGATACTAAAGTTATCTATGGTATACCATCCACGGAGTGGTTTAAGGGAAATCTCAATTGGAACCAAGTTTGTTTAAAGTGTTTTTAATGTATTAACATTATTAATCATTAAACATCATCAAACTCACTGGATTGGTTAATGGGAAAATTGAAACCGGACAACCCTATATTTCATGGGAAAATCCATGGTTTCCTGTAGATATTCCCTTAATCCAATGACAAACTCATCGTTGTTTCAACATTTTCAAGTCCCCTGGTCACCGGCATCGCCCAGGACGAGGATTACTATCAGACCTTAGGCGTCAGCCGAAGTGCGTCTGAGAGGTCTGATCCTTAAGCGGAAGCCGGAGGAGTTGATGGTGATTTCATCTGGGATACCCTCTGGTAATTTGTTACATAGCTATTGAAAATTGCCATTTATAGTGGATTTTCCCATTAAAAGTGGTGATTTTCCATAGTTAACTAACATAACTATGGAAAATCACAATGTTTAATGGGAAAAAAACAATTTCAATGGCCATTTTCAATAGCTATGTTACAAATTACCAGAGGGCAATATGGGTCTGTCTGAAAATGGTATACCCCTAAACTGAATGGTTTGTTTGATCAGTATCCCTATTCAATGGCCTTTATTGGGGATATACCCTATTTTCAGACACACCCATATGATTTCATAGTTTGTTTTTTTTAAACATTTCCTGCTCAAAACGGGGTTACCCTCCAAAAGACCAACACTTTCCAATGGAAAGTGGTCGATTTAAAACATCCATACACTGACAAACTCAGAGTTTGCTGTAGAAGCCCTGGTCCATTTTGTGAGAAATGATTTTCCTGTTGTGATTTTCCAGTTCGCACACTGTTTAATTACCAGAGGGCAAGACGTTTTTTTTAAAACCCACTCCAGGGGTCTTTTTCACGCCTGGGCTGCTGGATTTGCTGCCGATGATTTGGCTGATTTTCCCAATGGGGAAATCCACTACGACTGGGGAATCCATGGGTTTTTTCTTTTGTTGGGGTTCCTTAAAGCAAATCCACGGATCCGAAGAAGTGTCCTTGATGCCAAGACAGCATTGTTGATTGGTAGGTGAATCGCCCGACTCGGCTGGTTGCATCCCCAATTGCAGTCATCCATTGCCTCATGTGGCATTGCTTCCCTTCAGCGGTACAGGTGAATCACACAGAAACGCCCCCCGTGGGGGGTCCAGCCCTAGGATCCAGGCCTAGCGGTGATCAATAAGCCGCCAACAAAAACGTAGTTCGTCAGTGGCTTTGAAGGGCACATCCAACAGTTGAAGCCAACATTTGAGCTTGGTGAATTCAAACATCAGATTTGTGGCTTACATATTTCTACAATATTCCTTTGCAATTCTATATACAATTATATGTAGATGAATAATTACATACATTCTATGCTGTATCTTCGGTGTCATACACGATTTTCTGAAGGAAAAACATGGCCCCCCATTCAGCCAGAGGGGATCAACATCTCCCCTGAGCCCTCGAAGACTAGGGACCTGAAGACAGCCTTCCGCAAGTTAGCCCGTCAGTGGCACCCTGCAGGGTGGCCCAGGGCCACTGAACTTGGGAGGCGCCTGCCTAATGGGGATCTGGAAGATGGTTTGCTGTTTTGTTCCATATTTTTCCAAACTGAACAATAGATTTTTTTTGACTCCATCTTGATTTTCACTCTATGTGCCATGAGTTCTCCTAGTTAATCCCATCCTCTTAAACTGTAACTGGGCCTAAATTGGAACACAAAATGAGCAGAGCAGACACCAAACTAGGATTTCTGGGGGCCTTCATTGTTGGGGAGCAAGAGTTGTAAGCGGTTATAACTCACAAATGGATGGTCGCTGTTGGGCAGTCAACCAATGAACTTTTGGGGCAACGATGTTTTCAGGCCACAAGATATGGGTCTGTTAGCAGAACCGCGTAAACACAACACGCAGATGGTGAACAGCCAGCTGTTTGTTTGGAAAGAGGAGTGAAACTTGTTCCACCTTTGTTTTCTTTTTTTGTTTTTTCAGCCACCCAACCTGGCAAGTTTGTTTGACACTTTTTGGTTTTGAGCAGAAAGGGAGTCAACGCCAGGACACGTTCTTACTCGTACCACAAGGCCCACGTGCTGGTTTACAGTTGCATAGGGCCAAAGCAGCCGACATGGTTTGCTTGGTGCTTTCAGACATTCTTCATGTCCCACCTGGGACAATGATCCAACTGACTATCCAAGAAACGAAGTATCAACCGCCAATTTTTGTCACCCAGTTGTTTGCTCCATCCTCATGTTCAACTTTAAACTTCAGATGTGTACACATAAAAATTGTTCATCCCACTTTCTTTAAGTTTCGACAAGTAAATACACAATATATATGTAAATATACAATATACATGTACACGTGGGGATTGTGTATATATGTATATATATGCATACATACATATATTATACATACATACATATATTATATGTATATACATACATTACATACATTACATACATTCATACATACATACATACATACATACATACATACATACATACATACATCCATGCATGCATGCATGCATGCATGCATGCATGCATGCATGCATACATGCATGCATACATACATACATACATACATACATACATACATACATACATACATATATTATATGTGTATATATATATATACACATATATATATACACAATCCCCACATGTACATGCATATAAATATATATGGACACGCAGAAAATATTCCTCCTACCCGTGGCTTTTCTCCGTGAACCATGACATTCACTTTCTGCCATCAGCTGAGGATGTGAACAAGGAGCCAGGGGCGCAAGAGAAGTTCCAATCCATTGCCAAGGCCTATGAGGCGCTTGGGGCGGTGTAACTACCCTCTGGTGAACTAACAGTTAGCTATTGAAAATGGCCATTTATAGTGGGTTTTCCCATTGAAAATGGTGATTTCCCATAGGTATGTTAGTTTACTAGAGGGTATCATTTCTTTTGTGTTTTTTTTTTTATGTTTTTTATTTTTTTCAATTTGTGTAACTTCATCCAATTTTTAGTAGGGCAAACAGCCAAATATCTTCCTGGGTTTGGTCAGCCCAGCGCAACCAGGTCCTTTCGGACCCTCAAAAACGGCAGATGTACGACCAGCTGCTGGACTTGCAGATGGCTCGATTTTCCTTTCTCAGCAGTGGCTGCCAAAAAAACAGGTTGGTTGATGATTTGTTCCGGGGACTCATATATATATATAATATACATACATACATATATACATACATATTATCCTCGCCGTTATATATTGGGGATAATCCTAATCCATGACTGCGGAATCCCTACCAACCAGCCAGTATGTTTTGGGAAGACGTAGCCACCTCAGGAGGTGACATCACTAGCAATGATGCCCTCGGATTGGGGTGACGATCGTCCCAAGACGGTGGAACTTTTCAGGGTGGCGAATGATTTTCATTTATGCAGAACCAATCTAGGGGATAGAATGGATTACATGGATGTTTAACAACCAACATTTAGGTGAATTGTAGCAATACCGAGGACATAATGTGATATGAATAATGGCATATGTCATCTAATCAGTAGTACTACACTTGGTTTTGCCCAGAAATGGAGTATGCCCCAAAGCGGCAATCAACGAATGGGGAAAATGAGGTCCTAAACCAGTGGACATGTTCGGATATGTATGCATCCAGCGTAGAAATACCAACATTAGATCCCAAGTGTGGAAAGGGTTAGAGGAAAGAATTCCCCAACGGTGACATTGGCAGGGGTTCACTTTTTGGCGCAATGCCACGACAAGCAACCAGCGAAAGGCAATGACACAAGCCTTTGAGTGCTCTTCTGTCACAAGAATTCGAGTGTATTGACCAGAAACTGACTGACCCCATGTGAGGGATAAATCTGATGACTTGAATGACTTCACTCAATGGTGCGGGTCAAGAGTTGTTGAACATGTTGGTGTCCACCCTGTTGGTCAATTGCAGAGAACCCATTTTTGGTCCGATTCGCATCTTTGTGTTGCATGGCTTACTTGAAAATCACCAGAGAAGTTGGATTTTCCATCAGAGGGTATCTCCATTCATATGATTGTGGGATGGAAAATACCCTTCATATTGGATATCATTTTTGGATTTTCCATATACAAGTTGGATTTTCCATATGAATCATATATTCTTGTCCCATGATTATACCAACGAAAGACATCTGATTTCCCCCCCCCAAAACCATATGAAACGAGCATCGAACCGACATGACTTGCGGGCTTCGAAATCAGTTTGTACCAAGGTTTGGAGAAGCTGGTCGGAAACCCAGGTATTTTACTGATCATTTGGAGCGCAACTGAGCGATTAAGGATACCTCTGCCGATTGGTTAATATATATATATAATTATATAGATAATATGTACGGGGTTATACTAAGTATCTTAGTGGCTCAACTGGTGAATGGCCGTTGTTTTTCCTATCATCACTCTATAGTTGAGGAATCATCCCACCATATCAAAAGGACCCACGTACCTCCCACATGCATAAATCCAATACTGAAGCATACTGAAGCAGTGTTTCGTTTGGGCGGTATTTACGGATATTTACGGCAAAATTAAGGGGAAGGGATTATTTCATATGCAGTCAAAAAGTGCTTTTTTTTTGGCGGAGTGTCGGAAGGTTGCCATGGATAGTGGAGAGACAATGCGGCAAGGTTGATTCAACGCCCTTTTATAGTTGGTTATGCTCAAACTGTCGATCAGCTTCGATGGTGATGAAAGGGATCTTGAAGATATAGATGGGGGGACCAACTGACCAAAACTGGTTGTTTAAAGCTATCCAATTTCGTTCGGTTTGTCTAAATTCTAAGAGGTTTCGGTTCTATCCCCCATAGTTTTGCATTTCTTCACACTTCTATTAGTTCAGAGTCTTGGTTTGTATTATCTAATGTGCCAGATGTCCTCTTCCTGCGTGATCGATGTTTAGGAAACCATTTTCAGCGTTTGTTTTTCATGGACGAAGTCTGAAGATGCACCCCTCGAAAGTACAACCATTGGCCATTTCCAGTAGCAATAAAAACACATCAAGCCCATTTCTTGGGGTTTCCAGCAGTTTTTCAATGATTGGTTCAACTGAACCTTGAGACCCCAAGGTGTCAATGGCATGGGTGGCGGTATGGGCGGCATGGGCGGCATGGGTGGAATGGGACTCGAGGAGCTGTTGAATCAAGTGTCTCTCGACTTGATCGGAATTGACCGGGGCGATGGGGCGATTCGGCGATGGCTTGCGATGGCTTGGCTATGGCTCAAAATTATGCCAAAAATGGTCATTTTTAATGGTAAATGACTATAAACCAACCAACTATAGGGTTAATAATTTTGAGTTATAACCCATATGAGTTATCTGGTGAAACCCCCAGCAAATTCACGAAGAAACGCGGAAATTGGGAGTTGAAAGCACCATTTCGATGGGATGTTCGATGGGAGACGTTTGATTTAGTGTGCAATCAGGTGACAAAACGATACGGAAAATCCATTGGGAAAGCCGTTCAGAAAATGATCTACAATTGGTGGGTTTTTTTTGTATCTATGGTGATTTAGCAGAAGGTACTTGGTGGATCAGCGCGGTTTCATTGGGATTAGGAACATCATCTGCGAACTGGGACAGACTCAGCCTCAACCATGAAGAGGATTGCTTTGTTGAAAAACTCGATTGTCTTCAGCCATGGATTCAGATGATTTCTCCTTTTGTTTTTTTGGCTAAACGATTGGTAGATTTTCCACAAGCCGGACTCAATGAGACCCTCCAAGTTGAGCAGTACCCTCTTCACCCTCCAAGACGAACGAAGAACAGCCAACGAAGCTGGCCGACCAAGAACCATGAATGAAGGGTACTTTTGAAGAATTCATCAAAACGGCTTGAAATCAGATGTCGGATCTAGTATAGACATGAATGTATATGTATGTATATACAGTATATGTGTAGACTATTGAGAAAGATGGCGTGGACGCACATCAAAGATGATGGCAATAGCAGCAATTGCGGTGGAAATTTCACCAAACAGGTGGACGCAGCCAGGGGGACAGAGACTGAAATTTAGTGCTCGATAAATTTCCACCGATGTTGTTTAGGGTTTACAAGACAATTTTCAGGGATCTCAAGATTCCTGGGGTTGAGTCCCGACATGATCCGAGTCCTCACTTTGGGTTGGCAGCGACGGAAGTGCAGGAATCCCGATGAAAGGTACCGAAGAGTTTCCTACCGAAGAAATGAGGTTGTTTCAACATGGGGAACTCCATCCCATCCCACGGTTGACAAAATCATTTTCTCCTATGAAAAAGGCATTTATTTGGTGGCTGAGGCCCAATTTTTTTGGGGCCTGCGCCTAAACTTTTGAGACAAATCCCTTTGTTGGAAGTCTGAAGATGTGGGTTGAAATCTTGCGCACATCGCTAACAATGCAGGGGCCACTTTTTTCGATTGCGGAATGCTTCAACAATGCTGGGGTCCCTTAACAAGAAGGACAATTTGTTTCCCATAATTTTGATATATTTTGATGGTGATTTACTTCTCGTTCTTTTGGGGAACCAACAATTGCAAAGCCAAATAGAACCCCAAAACGTGAATTTGAAAGAGTATCTCCTCTTGAAAAAGGTCATCGGCTTGAAACTTTGGTGAAATACCTCCTCTCGTCTCCCTCTGCAAGCGTGTCCAAATTTGTTCATGTCAACCCGGATCTTGCTTTAAATCCAGGGCTCTTTAATTGGGAGGTGCAATTTTTTACTACATACGACAACTATTCTTGGGGTACCCCTTCATCAACAGCCCCAGGTTCGGCGGCATGGGCGGCATGGGTGGTATGGGCGGCATGGGTGGCATGGGCGGCCGACAGAGAAGGCAATCAGGGCCGCAGAAGGGCGCGGATTTGTCGCTTGGCAAAGGGGCAAGCCGGTTCTGGTTGGGAGGTCAGGTGGTACCCTAGGTACCCTCAAATAGCTGGTTAATGGATGTGAGTGGATGTTTATTCCCCGAATATGGTATTAATAGGTGTTGACCCATCCCGATATTTACAAAATCAGCCAGTTCTACATCCAGTGATATTGTTTTTGTTTGCACGGTATCAAGGGTTGGGCATCCTGGATTTGTACCGTACTGGCTTGGGTCACTACCGCTTTTTTTTGGGAAACCACACACCACAAGGCCATCCGATCTTTCCGACGAGCTCGCTTTTGAAACATAGGAACTAGGAAGGGTGTGTTCTGTTGCTGATACTTTAAGCTACACTCTGGTAAACTAACATCGATTTTTCGAACATCATCATTTTCTATGGGTAAATCATCGAACTAAATCGATCATTTTCCCAGATCTACGTTAGTTTACGGCAGTTCTGAGGCAGTTGGAGGTCAAGATCCCTTTCCTGTTGCTTGGAGAAACTGAGGGACCTGGGTACAGAGTTGGGAACCACGGCTGCTGTTTTGGTTAAAAAAAAATGACCCAGGGAACCAGATCTTTCGGTGAGTTTTACTATGGAGCGAGGTCAATATCCCTGCTATCAAGGGAGCTAAATAGACAAGTCACCTTCAAAATGCCGGGATGGGCATTGATATGTATCTGTATGTTTATGCCTTGTGGAACACACTCACACACAGATCTATGTAAATGTTTTTACATCTATCGTATATAATTTTCTATCATATATTCATGTACATACAAGTATATGTACAAATGTACATACAGCACAGAAAATACTTAGATCACTCCTTGAACACAGGGTCAGATGATCAGGTCTGCCACTTGACGCAGTCGATCATCATGGCAGACCCGTTGGTGGGTCGGTTCTTCTGTAGCTTTATACCATTATACCTCGCAGTAACCATCTTGAGGTGAGAAAAATCATCCAAAACTTGTTGGGCTGAGCAAAATGGGTACCCCACGAATCGTGGCAGTTTCCGTCCAAGTTCAGTGATTCGTGGGTCCTGGAATCCGAATCAACCACATGCTGCACATGCTACCCAACTGTGAATGAAGGGTTTTAATATGTTTAAATCCTGAAAGATAAATTGTGTATGGCTCAAAAACCCGGAATTTTTTGGTGCTCACATCAAAACAGCTGGTTGGTTGAGCCGAATGCTCATTCCACCCATTCACACCATTCACATGATTTCAGATCCACCTCTATTTTTCCCAGAATGGATTAAGGGAACATATTCAATAAGCTCCTGTACTTGGTTGGAAACCAATGCTTTCCCGCAGACACCCAAGGACGGCCTGCTTCGGGGGCGAGGAGAAAGTGACCATTCGCAGGGAAGAGAGCCTCGATTGGCAGACGTTTGCACATCATGTAGGCTATGGTGAAAAGCTGGACGTGTTTTTTTTTTCTCGACAATGTGGGGCCCCCTAGTTATGAGTTGGTTTATAAGCCCCATTAACTATAGATATATCTACCATAAGCCATAGTTAATCTAGTTATAAATCAACTTAATAGCTATCTAGTGGGCCTCACATTGCAGGGAAACGGGATGATTATTCCCACCATTTTCACAGTGCTTTGTGGTGCTGTGGCTAGCTTGGGACCGATGTTGCTGTGACCTTTTCAGTACAGATGCCTGCGTTTGGCATTCAGGTCTTGGGTTCAGGGTACCCCAAAATGGATGGTCTATAATGGAAATCCTATTGAAATGGATGAGTTGGAGGTACCCTCATTTTAGGAAACCCCCATATTATCGCATTTGGTGTGCCCTCCGGTATTCTAAGTTGGTGCCGGAAAAAAATCATTTTGAATAGACACATGATCTGTATACTACACGGGTGATTTTCCATTGGTAGCTTAGATTCCCGGAGAATGTTCAACCAGATCTTGTTATCCACTCTACTCTAGGTGGTGGTTTCGTACCTTTAAAATCTTTAAACTGATCAGCCCAAGAATGGGAGTCACGATCCAAAACATGACTTCGTCAGGTGGGTAATTTCACCGCCAGGTTGGGTCCATCCCTATGGGATTGCAAAGAATCCCATTTCGGGAGGACCCAATGAGTTGACCACGGATGTCCTTTTTGCCAGTGGTTCGTTGATAGAGGGTTCCCGCCATTCAACAACCAATAGGTAGACGAGAACAAATAGTATACCAAACCGGTCCTTCTAGTTTTCCAACAAGGTAGTATCGTGTAGTATCGTAATGCTAATCCCCAATTATGTATACCAGGTAATAAACAAACTCCAAAAATGATCAATCAACAAGGGCATTTTAAATGCCTCAGGCAATGTCTTGGAGAGGTTCTTCTTTGCCCAGAAGCTTCCCCATCCTCCGCAGTACCGAGGATTTGTGATACATGCGAGGGCACTGGCACCAAGCCTGGTTCAGGCTGGGAGTGCGTTCCAGGCATCGTCAAGTTGAAACCACCAACTAGAATTAGTAATTAGTGTGTGTGTGTGTCCGAAAACAGGAGAACCCGAAAAAAAACTACAATCAAGACTTTTAATCAGCCAAAAGTGATAGAAACGACACCTGAAGACGAGCCTGTTCACCATCCCACTGGCCCACCATTTGAGGGGTCAAGATAAAAATCATCCCCCCCCACAAAAATACGGTATATTCAATTTCATAAACCCAACTTGGGAAGGTTTATGGCCTTGGATTTAGAACAGCAGAACTTCGGAATCTCCAGAAAGTGACCACATGCATGGGCGATTCGAATGATGATTTTTGCCGATGGCCCCTGTGCTGAAATGGCCCAGCTGGGGATGGCGCGGGTGTGGGTAGGAGATGGTTCGATACTTGCCTGTACTATTAGTAACTCCTAGAATCACAGGTGATACGGGGTCTGAAAGTTGTGGGACCCCCAAAATTTGCTGGAACCTGTAGCTGATTTTGTGAAGAATCATTGAAATGGACATAGCTTGGGGGCCCGGTATACCCCATTTTCAGACCAACATCACCCACTGCCCTCACCAATTGCCAGCACTTCCGTATGGATGTTGCCGATGACTTCCTGCCACTTTTTGTGGTGAATTATTGTGATGGATGGCGGCAGCAAGGGGAACGACCTCCAGGAATAGCCGCAATTGGGGGATTTTGATATACACATGTCAATTATTATCAAGTAATCCAGAGAAATTCATTTAGATTTGCTCAGTCTAATTGACCCTCATAGGGAGGAAGGCAGGCCGAATGGCCACTGGTTTTTTTCGGCGAAGTGCTCAACTAGGCCGCTAGGCAGATTGACACAGCTGTGAAGAAAAGAAGAAGATAATGATTGATTGATAATGATAATGATTGATGACTTCTAATGACAATGATAGCTTTGATAATGATAATGATTGATAATTGATGATTGATAATGAAATTGATATATAGAATTGTGACTTCTAGGAGTACTCCCCATGAAAAGCCTTTCCATCTGTCTGCTCTCCCGGCCTGCTTGTTTTCAGGCCCAGTCACGTGCCGGAAGTGCAATGGCACCGGCACAGTTCCTTGAGCTCTGAAGACTGCTGATTCGAGACGTCGACCCAAGACCCCCCGGGTCCCAATAAACAGAAATGGGGGTAAAACAAAGCCATAAACCACCCATTTGGGAATGGTTGAAATCCCACCTATAAAAACGGTGAGTCATTGGGGATGGTGCAGATGGCATTGTTTTATCAACATGAATGGGGATTTAATGGGACTTAATTGGGATTTAGCAGGATTTTATGGGAATATGATTATACAGTATACATAGTGAGAGATAATGCGATTTACCCTCTAGTCAGTTCTCTGACGTAGAAATGAAAAATCACCATTTGAATAGGCAAATTATACTGATTAGATTCATTAGATCATTTTGATTTTGAAATCCATGGTGACTTGGGGATCCACCATTTTTATCCATTTTTAGAAACCTCCATATATAACTCTCTGGCTATTTGACATAGCTATGGTACAGATGGCCCATAGAAATAGATGATAAACATGATTATTTACCCATTGAAAATGACGATCAAACATGTGGTTCTTGATTGTTTCTCCAAGAAAATGATTGTGAGCTTCCAAATGTCCTTGTTTTCAGAGGTTCTATGCTATGGATTTCAGGAGAAATCCTTTGCGTTTTCATGCTCAGGCTGGAATATGGTAATCTTTCTGCCTCCATGAGGCGCTGACCCCATTTCTATCTTAGCCAGTAAACACTCCTCGAGGTCGTCCCATTCATGTGGGTCTGTCGGAAAATTGGGGATTCCCTCAATAGTGGCTATTGAATAGGGATATCCGAAAATGATTAACCATTGGATTTAGGGTCACTATTTTCAGACAAAGCCATGGCCATATCTATTTCATCGTTCTTATTGGAGCGATGCAAATCTTACTAGCGATGTCGAGAGTTGCTTTGAAAATTGTGTCAAAAGGCTGTGTGCGCAGCAAAGGTGGTTTATCCATTTGTAGGCGGGTCATACGCATCGTGTAGGCGGGTCAGGAACAGGCCCCGTTTTTTGTGAAAGCCACATTTGAGGCTGTCAATGCTTGCTACCAGATATTTTGATGGGTTCGAACTAGCCACAACTAGGGTTAGCCGGCACTTGCCTGCGGTCACTACCAGCGCTAGCAGGGGCCCACCATGGAAATTGTCAATCGTAGTTTCAAAACGGGCTTGGGGCAGAACTTCGGACCTTTGGTAACCATCGATTCTGGTCCACCCACCAATCTTTGTGGCTACAAACACACAATCTTTGTGGCTACAAACACATTCTTGAGCCAAGCAAGTCTCGCTGGTATCCATATAGTGTATCCATAGTCTGGCAACAAAACCAAAGACCCATCTTAAACTCCCTTTCCACATTTTTCCCAAATATTTTGGAACGTTAAATCGGACATGCAGGACATCTCGCCATTCCATCGGCTATGTTCTGTGCCCCCGCCTGAGGTTCTGCAGGTGATGCAAACGCCTTTCGGCGTGATGCAGACGCAGCAGGCGCCTTTCGCGAGCTGCTGGAGGTCCAAAAATTGGGGATTTAGCTCAGAACTATTGGGATTTAAGCTGTAAGAATTGAGATTTAAAGCAGCAACGATTTATGTTTGGAGGGAAAAAAGTGCTGTGGAACCATGGTTTGACATCAAAGATAGGGATTTCCCTGTAGATTTTGCCTTGGTCCGATTCTGGGAGTACTGCAAAATCCAGTTGTTTGGAAAATCAGTGCAGTTTCCCCACTCTTTGATGACAATTGTTGGACTGATCCCGCATGTCTGAAAAAAAGGGAGAAACATAGCCAAATGGGAATGGCTCAATCTTTGCAGTATGGCACAACTATTGTATGTTTTGATGATATCATCCACAAACATATCCATTTACCAGCCAAACCCAGGTGTTACGAGGTTACCGTTGACATGTTTTGACCCCCAAAATCCACCACCACTTTGAGGGGGATATATAAGGGTATACAACTCCAGTATATGCGTTGTTGTGTGGATACGCTGGGTGTTGCATATTGTTTTGCCCGTAAATTGGCGAGTTGGTTCAGTGAAGATGTGCAGAAGATTGTCGAGTCAGAGTCATTTGGATCATTGATCCGACGCAAAAATTTGAAGCCGGTATAAGAAAGCAACAATTAGAGGGATATTACCCTTCTGCAAACTAAATACAGATGGAAAACCCCCAGTATTTAAGTGGATCATTTTCCTTAGGGAAAAACCATTGGTTTTCCGCATCGATGTTAGTTTACCCCATGGTTTACCTCCAGGGTTTACCTCAGGTAATCGAAAGGCTGCTGATTAGACTAGACCATTGGGCACCCCAGAAAGGTGATAAGTAGTGAAGTAGTGAGAGTAGTGTACCTGTGAGACTGTCGGCTTTAAGTCTGTCACTGACCGAAATGATTTCACCAAAATTCACTGTTTTGGAATATCCAAAGGATCCAATGCCCTTATTTACCCAAAAATGTTTTAAATCTCTTAACCACCCAGTCATTAGATATAGTTCCCCATAACCATTGGACCAGTGGGCACAAAACATCACCTACAGAAAAAAACGATTCATAGTTCCGGCAAAAATGGCAATTTTCCATCACAACGTTTGATTACATGAGGTTACAACCCTGCATTTTTGTTGTTGACTTGGTCAGCTCATGTTGAGTCCCTATTTGGATGCTGAAAAAAGCATCTACATTTCTCTAGATAAAAATCAGATCCAACATATTTGGCGAAAAAACTTGAACATTCCTGTTGGATATCTCCAAAACACCCCCCAAATTCACCCTTTTTTTCTCTAAGAAATCCCGCACTTCTCTTGGAAAATTCCCAGGGACCCCCCCGGAAAATCGCCCGCCTCGGCCCCAGATCTGTCCGGCCTGCAATGGCGATGGTATCGATCCCTCATCTCTTTGCACCTCCTGCCGAGGGAAGGCCGATCGAGCACGGTGAATCCGTTGGTCTGTTGATGTTTGTTGTTGATCTTGGGGTTCTACTCTATAACTTACTGAAGAGGGATTAAATTAGACTCCATTATTGGAATGGCTATAAACACAGCAGTAGAGCCAGTTCGCAACCAGGCTTTTGACGCTGGACCAAAATGGGGTTTGGCTCGGGTAGTTTAGACCAAGAGTCTCATGGAGAATTTTTCCTGGGATGTAAGAGGATTTCCACCAAGAATATGACAGTTGGGTCTTGAAACAGGACCCCCATGGGAGACGGCCCCCTGATTTATGGCTGTCTTCATGGGGAAAATGATATGTGTGTGTATATTGTATAATAGAATATATATATATATATACACACATATATTACACACACACACACATAATTACGTAAAATGATTAGGTAAAGCTTCGGATTTCGGGGTATCCTGTCAACTAACTGAACTTTTGAAGGCAACTATCCCCGGGCTGAGCTTTTCAGGTTTGTGAATTATTCTTGTCATTATTGTTATTTATCCGCATTGAATGACGCATGTGAGTAGTTTTATGGTGGCTTCCAAAGAGCAAAGCTGTACTGCTTGGAATTTTGGTCTCAAGCAGGAATCCAATATTAAACTTACTGTCAATGCCATAAAACGGGGGCCCATCCCCTGTCTTAAGAACAACGCACACACACACACATATCATGTTGTTCGCGATGTATCCCATTATGTCCCCGTTGTGATTGGTTCATGTTGGTTCTATATTCATATTTCGTAGTGCTTCTAAAAACCATGTAAAGTATCATCTTCTCAAATGTAACTTCATGTGCTTTCCATCATCATGCGCACAGTATCTTCCCCTTCTGAAAGATCTTTTTCTACTGGTGGAAAACGTAGGGAATGGGAATGATCCAGCCCATCACTATTTTCACAATCATCCCATTCCTTACTGGCATGGTTGAAGGGAAAATTGAAACCGGAACCCCCCTTGGTTTCATTGGAAAATCCATGGTTTCCTGTAGATTTCCTCTTAAAGCAATCCAGTGAATTCCCCCATTCCCTTAGGTTTAGCACGAATTTCAGCATCTCGGCCCAGGGCACCAAGCCCAGTCAGCAGACAGTGACGGTGAAGGTGCCCTGGCTGTTTCGAGCCGTTGGACCCTCAGGGCAAATTGGTTTAGGGAGAATTTACACCAGAAAACCTGGCTTTTTACCATCAAAGATAGGGTTTTCCCTTGCTACTTTTCCAGTAGAAACTTCCAGTCATCCAATGCTGGGATTGCATGATTGAACGCAATGTTTTGATGCTTAAAGCTGTTGACACCCTCATGTTGAATGTTTATGCATCTTTCACCATACTTTATCATATTTCATTCAAGGTGGTGCTCCCATGCTTTTTGTTGGTTTAGTAGCCATCTAACTAGAATGTTAAATGTTATTTCACCAACATAAACACTAGGCCTCACTTAAGCTAGTTATAAAGCTAAGTATATCTCGCACAACCTTGTTTTGGAGAAAAAACATTGGACCCTCAAATGGATGGTGTTTGATTCTGAAGCCACGTTAATCGTTGTTTGTTCTTTTTCTCCGTAAATCAATCCCTTCCCTGTCTCTATTATATTATGGAAATGGGTATGGCCAGAAATCTTTGACCTGCATTTGGGATGGTTGGACATCACTACACTCTATTTTTGTGGGCCCATTGGTGCTCCAATAATTTGATGAATTTGTCACGACCGCAGAACGACCTTGCTCAACATGATGGTAAGTAGGGGGAAGCAGCCCATTTTTTTTTCAGGATTGTGCATGACTCTATGTATTGCCTTTGCTTGTTGTTTTTGCTTGCCAAAGATACAGTTGTTACACTGCTGCACGATTATGCCACCAGCATGAGGTATAGTTGGGACCTATCATTGAATGTGTATATAGTATATTCATATATATTCTATGAACGGGGTATGTGCTAATATTAGGGGACGGAATATCTTTATACTTCACCTATAGTCTAGTAGGTGTTTATATGTCCAATATCACTGTGTGCTGCAGGATCGGGTACCAGCGGGCCCACAATTCATTGGTCATGTTTGGGATTAAGCCATCCATTTTGGGGGGTTGATCATGTTGAGTCATTCCCATGCCCGGAAGCAAATCCATCGGACATTGGGTGAATTTTTTGGTGGGAAGCACTCAGTGTTTCCAAAAGATCAATGAAACACGAGGAGGACCCCCAGCATGACCATGTCGACCGTCGGAGAAGCCTTGCCGTTTTGGTTGTTGGTCGGAAAACTTCAGGAGAACTGGACGATTATTTCCTTGTGTTTTCTTGATAATTAAATCATATATCATATTTATCACTGGATTGGTTAATGGGAAAATCTACAGGAAACACCTATATTTCATGGGAAAATCCATGGTTTCCTGTAAATTTTCCCTTAAACCAATCCAGTGAATTTAACGAGTATCAAACGCCAATTTTCAGTGGTTCAAACTAAACCAACCATTGGCAAATTTTCACATTTTGGGATTCTGGGACCGGGGCGCGTTGCCAGGTGCCAGCGGGCTGCAACAATGGAGCCCTGGCCACGATGATCTGCACATGTATCCATAAAACGCTTGGTTTTACACCCCCCAAGTTTTCAATGCACGGGTAAAAGGGGCCCAGAAATGCGCCCAGAAGCCGAGAAGCCGAGAAGCTGAGAAGCTGAGAACACACTGGACAAGCCGAGAAGCCGAGA
>BGPT01001589.1:85764-109357 GCA_003297045.1 Symbiodinium sp. clade C Y103
CCAACAGCGTCGCAGCGTCACCGGGCGGGCGACAGCGTCGCAGCGCCGCAGCGTCGCAGCGTCACCGGGCGGGCGACAGCGTCGCAGCGCCGCAGCGTCCCAGCGTCGCAGCGTCGAAGCGTTGAAGCGTCGCAGCGTCGCAGCGTCGCAGCGTCGCGGCGTCAACCGCACCCTGGCAGCGTCGCAGCGTCGCAGCGTCGCGGCGTCAACCGCACCCTGGCAGCGTCGCAGCGTCGCAGCGTCGCAGCGCCACCTGCTCCCAAGAGCGTCGCAGCGCCACCGCCGAAACCCAAGTTTCGGCCCCCTTTGCCCCTCCACTGCAAGTTTTGGTGGTTAGATCTCCTATTTATATCTGTTTATAGATTATAGAGTCACTGGCAGGGTTGGTTGAATCCCAATCGGGATATTTTTCTGATACTGCGACGTCACAGAAAATGATGCTTAGGATTGGGGTAGAAATACAAACATGGACGAATTTTTTTAGGTTGGTGAGTTATGTAATCTATCCAGAACGATGATATTGATGATGGCTAGTAGAGGAATCATCTCAATGTGGCTTCACCAAAAAGATGCTAGGGAACTATTGCAATTAATTTGTTCAGAATAGTTTGGGGGCTTGAGCATCTGCAGGTCATAAGGCAAAAGCTCCAAACATGTTCAGCTAACCTTCCCATGAAAGGAAGTACCTACAAGACCCTACAAGATGCAATTTCTCCAAACCTGGGATGTCCACTGCGCTTTGATCACGCCCGGCAGAGCCGTTTGTTTTGTGAAGGATCTATCCTTGAACCCTCCAGCAATGCTTTTGGATCCCCACCATTGGATTGGACAATTGAGACCCCCCAAAGTTGGGGGCAATACCGGGTCGGTTCCAAGTCCTGACCTATATAGCCTATACCTCCGTTTTGAAGGATGGCATTGGGCAGGAAAGGGTGTGAGTCCGGTCAGCATTTCAGGCCTTCCCAAACAAGATCTAAGAAAGACGTATTACCCAACTCACTTTTGGGGTGGCTTGGGAACCGAGGAAATCAATTGCGCTTGCGAGGGGAGGGAGACAAAGGACCCCGATCTGTGGAGCCGAGGTCGAGAGGAGGTTTCGTTTCATAGCAGTAGGCATTGGTTGATGGCTATGGGCTATGAATTTTATAGATGAATCAGATTTCTCAGGAGTTGTACCACCAGGTTTCAGCAAAATTCTCATAACCCTTAATTCATGGCAATCCCTGTAGACCAACCAATTCAAACCATCAGCGGGGTTTTGGACTTTGCCAATGTCCAGCAGGGTTTCAGACACTTTTGCTCATCCTCAGGGAGCCCAACAAAAATGGCAGGGATGGCGTGCAACTTAGTTAAGCACGGTTCCATTCATTTCATTTCATTTCTGAAGTGAAAATGCTGCAGTTGTTCAAAGTTCTCATTTTCTGCATCGTTGCTGTTTCCAGTTGCATCCTTGCAATCATTTTTTCAGGGTCCAGTTGTGTCTGACCTCTCGTGTCAACTAGTTGTTTACCCTCTGGTAAACTAACATAACTATGGAAAATCTTCATTTTTAATGGGAAAATCCACTATAAATGGCCATTTTCAATAGCAATGTTACTTTACCAGAGGGTAACCCCGAAGTTGTTTCTAATTTTTTTGGACATTCCAGGCTTGGACAGCGAAAGTACATAAACCTTTATTTTTGGACAGGAAATGATCTAGAAATGACATGACCCTCAAGGCCCTCAAGATCCCTCAAGGTAGCCCCGGTGCTTTCCTCTTTTTTGGGCAGGACCCAAAAAGGGCCCTGCCGGGGACTTGTACATTGGGGTCAAAGTGGAGTGCCTCGACAGCAGTGATGGCCTTTTTCTTATCATTTCAACCTTGGTTTTGAGGAATTTTGACCCCCTACGTTTGGATGCTTTCACCAAAAGATACCTATAGAATCCTATAGATGATGCATATACCATCCTCTGGTGTGAACATTTGACTCCCGGAACAGATCGAGGTGCCGGGTACCAAAGGCAGAAGGGAAGCAATGAACCTTCGCGGGTCCATTGGTACTCTGGTCCCCCGATTGGTTCCCCGTTCGAACCCGCGAGGGCTTGACTCATCCGCAGATGATAGTACCAAACACGGCAATAAATTGGAGTCAATCCTTGTTTGGCCAAGCCCAGATATCACATTGTTGGTTATATATATCCCCATCATATCCCATCGAATCCCAATGATAGCTATAGTTCGCTTTATCGTCATTGTATGATATAATCCATCATGTACAATGAATTAAGTTAATTTGAATTATATACAATATATACTTTGAATATATATATATATAATTGATGTCCATGAAAGTACTCTCATAATTCATTACTGTATCCTCATTTTGTGTGCAGGGTTTGCGATCAATCAACATCTGCAGATTCTTGAGTATTCTTGGGTTTGTTGAAGATGTTTCTTATTTCCCCATTGTTTACTCACCAGAAATAGGATATTTGTTGAGAATATATATATGTATTACATATTGTACTATATATATACATCCCTATAATTATATATACACATACTTATATTATATATGTATATATATATATATATACATTAAAATATATGTATTTATATACACACATCTATAAATATATATACATATAATGATATACAGATGTATTGAATGCCCCCCAGGATCGCAATTCCAAATACTTTTCAATACTTTTCGATCAAGCTCTTTGTCGTTGGAGCGCGCCTGGCCGAGGCCCTCTCCTGACTTCCAGCGGGAAGATTTCGACATCTACACCGAGAGTGAGATCTCGGTCTTCGACTCCATCCTTGGAACCTCCATCAAGGTGGGTCGTGGATGGGCGGATGATGGCAGATAGTGCTGCATACCTTTGGGATAGAGTGACATGTATATTATGTGTACATATATGATCATATATGTATCTATAATATGGCCATACATGATGTACTGCACATATATTGTAAATATGAAGATATCGATGTATATATAGAGTTTATGTTGTTTGCTAGTATGGCAACAGTGCACTCGGCCCGATTCATCCCCTGGCTGCTGAGTTGTGAAACCTGAATGTAATGAAATGGACTTTGATCAGGAAGAACTGGCCATTGAAGTTTGGCTATTCCTATTTTCGAAACGGAAAGACCGAATTTTGGCATTTCATCAGTTAATTTTGAAAGAATGATTCCGAACAAGGTGTCTTTTCTTGTCAACCTCGACTTGGTTCAGGGTTCACCCCTGATCCTCGGAAAAACGAGCCTGTCACCAGAGTGATTGCGCGATGGCGTTGATCCATGACTTCTGTCCGGGGATTTCTGATCCCCAGAACATATTCCAAGAAATTCTATCCGGGGCTGGTAAATGTCTGTGTAGAACATCACCTGAAAAAGGATTTGTTGGAGATGAAACATCCCCTTTCTAGTTGGGTGATGTTTAATTAGGGCATTTACCAACCCTTGATTTGTGGATAGTGTTACCTTCAAGGATTTCGAGTGTTCACTTCTATGTTTGATTCAATGAGGATGGCTTTATGAACATGGCTTCCGGCGCCGAAACGAATGGACACTCAAGCTTTCAAATTCTCAATATACATGGTACATTTAAACAGATTCATTTAGAATAGTTTATGTACATTTAGATACATGAGTGAAAAAGATATTAGGAAGATTTACTGTAGCACGTTGTTGCCATTGCGGCGGTGATTTTCCCTTTGGCGAGGTGAAAACCATCGATGGTGATGCTGACATCAAGGTCCCTGCAGGCGGGGCCCGAGCTGTTAGACATTTCGCAAAAGAATGAGGAGATTTTATGGGAGATTTCATTGGAAATACCCTCTGGTAAACTAACATAACTTTGGAAAATCACCATTTTTCATGGGAAAATCCACTATAAATGGCCATTTTCAATAGCAAACTGTAAACGTTCACCAGAGGGTAGTGATAATTTACCATAGCTATGGAAAATCACATTTTTAAGTAGGTAAACCATGGAACCAAATGGGCCATGGCTTCCATAGCTATGTCAAAATACTGCAAGGTAAGTGGCTTGCAATCCATATATATATGTATATCTGGGGATTTTCTACATATAACTGTGGTATAATATGGTTATGGCCCACAATAAAACCACATTTGATAGTATTATCTTATCCAACACAATTTGTATAATATATATATATATTATACATATTGATTCTTTTCCATTTGTTTCACCTGAGTTTTCTTGCTTAAATCCCCATTCATCACCATAAAATCCCATGATATGAAATGATACAAATCCCATTCTCCAACCATCTAAGCCTTCAACCCCCCAAACAGACGCAACATTAAAACTCCAAGAATCTATGCTGGCGGCTTATCCAACTTAGAAATGGGGATCATAACCCTGGTTATGAATGTGGCTTGTAAGCCACGCCACCGGCCAGGAACTCAGCCGGAGACGCGGCTCCGCATCCGCGGCCGGGGCGTGCCCAAGTTGGGGAAGCCGACGGAGTGCCGGGGGATGCTGCGGGGGGTTGGTGCCACATGAGAAGTCTACGGGATCCGATGAACATGAGTCAAAACACTCGAATGATACCCTAAGTCATGGTTGGTTACCGGTACCCTAAGTCATGGCTGGTTAATGGATGTTTCTTCCCCTGGTCATCTGGTAATAAACTGTTTTGGTATGACTTTGGGACGTGAACATTGGGGGACCCCCGAGAATGACTGAACAATTGGGAAAATGATGACAAATACACCAAAAGAGGGGAAATTACCATGATTTGTATTTCAAAGAATTGCTATTTAACTGGGAAAATGATAAACCATTTGGTAATTACGTGTTTTTTATTCCGGAGGAACCATGACAAACCCATATGTGAACAAGATGGAGAGGTTTAAGTCAAGGATTAAATCCATTCAACATGGGAATATAATCTAATCATCATTTGATAGAAGTGGATATCATGAGCAGACAAGCTCAACTTCCACAACTTCGCATGGCAACAAGCAGAACAACCACGGGTGGTTTCTGGAGATATGCCATTAAAAGCGTAGAGCTTCGGATTGATGAAATTCTTACCTGGCACTGTGGTGAGGGTGTCGGTTTGCCGATGCTCTCCCCGCAAGAATACATCCAAACTGCGGATTGTTCATATATGTTCATACATAAGTTGGTGCACCAAACATGTCACATGGACCATGAACCAAACACCCTCACATAGAGCACACTGACATCGATTGTTCCATATGGCCAGCGGTTTCACATCTTGACCAGGTCATTTTTGTAGATTGGATGATAGCTTGGGCAACAAAATGCCAACCGGATCAAATTTGTTGAAGCACCCACATCTGATTGGTGTTTCAAATATGTTCTCTTTCAACCACATTTAAGGGGTGATAGTCATAGTTCCAAGTGACCGATATTTTTTTGAGGTTGCAACCACCAAAAAGACTTGTTTGGATCTCCCATTTTTGGTTACAACATGTTACCACGTCCAGGAGCGAGGTGATCATTACATCACCATCAAGGTCAACGTTCCACGTGCAGGCGAGGCGAGTCTTATCGACGTGGGTGATATGGACGTCACCACGACGTAGCAATGATAGTAACAGACTGTGCCAGAAACTAGCAAATCAATGCAAATCACGAGCTTACTTGAGGTTGCTGAATGAGTACGGCTTACCTAGGCTTTTGTGGGCATGAATCAGTTGACTTTTTTTTTTTGGGTAGACATTTCGATGGATCGCTGGTGCCTGCCACGAAGTGAAACCCTCTACCGATTTAACATAGCGATACAACACGGCCCAGTTAGTTCCAAGATTTACCTTTGAAACACAGTGATTTTCCAGTGCGCAAACTGTGAACTTGCCAGAGGGTAGACTCAATGTTTCGAGTCTTTCGTCAGATGTCCTGTCAAGATTCCAGCAAGCTTCACAAGTGAAAGTTCTTCATTCTCATCCTTTCCTTTCGCCTAAGACAAAACTTCTTGTTGAATCATGTTCGAGTCTTCAAACACCATTCCAGAATACTCCAGAATACCTGACCTTCCATGGCCCCTCACAGCTTCCCAGAGTCTCCGCCCAGCCTTGCCCAGCGATCGGCCACCGATGTCTTGAAATCCCTTCCCCTAAAATACCCACAGAAAGCCTGGTTGAATTTGAATGTTGAACTTGTTTCTGTGAAGCTCCCAGATGGGCGCGCCTCTTCATCAGGGGATGGGATACAAGGCTATCGAATTTTTGGCCACAACTGGATGTGGTGTATTTTATATTCCCCAAACGCGTCCCATAGCCGATAGTACCAGTTGAACGGGACCCAAATTCCAGGCTGAACTCGGGTCTGAGTGGGTCAAAACTTATCAATTTTCGGGGATGAAGACCTGACTGTAGCTAGTCCCTTCACCCAATATCAAAGACCCGGTGTCTAACATTGGAGGATTCCTGATCACTTGGTATTTGGATGCATTTGGTAGGTTACAATTTGGTAGCTTAAACCCTCCTTCGGGTCTGTCGGAAAATTGGATCTTCTAATTCATCCAAATCCATCGGTGAATCATCATTGAATCATTCTCCCCCTTACAATCGCGATGCTTTTGGGTAAATCCCCCCAACATTTGGGGAAGACTTTGTGTTAAACTGCCTCATTCTGCTCCTCAGGTACCCTTTCGAAAGACGATCTGGCAAAGGTCAGTGAGCTACGTGATGCCAACCCTTAGTCACGGCAGGAGCTGACCAAGACCTGGTTTGGTGACCTATTTGTTTGGTCTGAAGACCTAGGTAAACCTGAGTAAACTCACTGATGAAGGGTAGTCAATGGCTCTCCCAACCATAAATGGACATAATATATGATAATGATATATGATACTAATATATGATAATAGTACACAATAATATATGATGATAATATATGATAATCATATATGACATTATTATGCCCAATGATAATGCAACCAAAAAAGTTTGGTCGACCTGGCAAGCCGACAAGGGTTAAGTGCCCCAATAATACTAAACATATGGTAAAATCCACGTGATGTGAACAACAACTAAGCCCTGAAGGATGGGTAGTGTTGGTTATGGTCTACCAACCATAAATCCGAAAAAATACAACGACCTCACGGCGACCTCACTGAATCATCAACTCATTGGTGAGTCGGGTAGTTTGATAAATGTGGACCGGTCATTTTCTCGATGTCCGCGAGTGGACTATGCTGTAAGCTACATTACATTTATAATATTTTATAATCATTTATGTATATAAATATATACATATATATACATGTTACATATTAATTTTTATTGTATTACAATATACTACATATTTAATATTTCATTTTTTTGTTTTAAGCTATATAAGCGATTTTCTCAGCTTGCCTTTATTCACATGTTGCAGTTGATGTTAAATTCCCTCAGCGGATTCCCAACTCAGATTTTCCGTGCGAGGTCCAGTCAAGTTGACCTGTTGACATTTTTTTTGGGATTGAAGCTGCATCTGAAGCCAACAACCAGATACCATCTGGTTATTTAACAGCTCGCCATGGAAAAGCTGGCTAATTTTGGATGATTTTCCCAGCTAGAAACCTCCATTTAGTTCGGGGATTTTCCATGGCTATGTTAGTCATAGTTGATTTTCCATGGCTATGTTAAACAACCAAAGGGGTAAGCTTGAGGATACAACGAACTCATACGAACTCTATATATTTGTATGTCGACATATGGGGAAATGTCCTGAGACTTTAGGATCTCACTGGCGCCACCTGTTTTTTCCAGGTGTTTGTCCTTGGGGTTGGGCAGTGGCAGTTGGACATTGGTGACCTCGGGGATGAAAACCTTTCGGGTTTGTGCTGCTGCTTTGGGATAACACAACGTCCAAAAATTCTACAACTAGATTAACTATGGTTTATGGTAGATATATGATATATATATATAGTTAATGGGGCTTATAAACCAACTCATAACTAGGGGGCCCCACATTGTACCAATGCCTCCACCATGACAAACTTTTCAGGTTCGAAATTTCAGCCGAGACGTCGCCAGCTTTCGCCGAGATGTCGCCTCCATTCTGAGGCCTCCTGCTGTCACAGCGTCCAGCGCTGACATCATTCCATGAATGGAATCTGTAGGGATGGGTCAAAACCATTGTCCCCATATTTTTTGAAAGGAATAAACATCTATTAACCAGCTATGAGTTAGGGGTACCATCCGGGGACCAGGGTTTTGACTCAGCCCTCTCTTCACATCTCTTCGCTCTTTTTTGCGGCAGAGACTGGGCCCCAAGCCGATGTCATCGACAGAAGGTCGAGAAGGATGCAGCCACTGGCCCAAAAAATGACGACCATACTACTGTAACTCTGAAGTGCTTGGCAACCCACTTAAGTTCTCTTGTAGGCATAAAAGTGATTGTCCGAGGGGCGGCTCTGGTTTTCGTTTTTTCTGGATGCTGAGCGTTTCTGACTGTTTCTGTGGTTCTTCACAGCGCAATGAGGACATGAGTTCTTCAATGGTTGTTCTGGAGGTTTTCAACCCAACATATCGCCATGCGACCTTTGACTGAGCTGATGAAACACCGCGACCTTTGGCCGAGATACAGATGGCGACCCAGAATCTCGTCGAATCCGCATCCGCAGAAGTCTCATCTCCGAAGCAATTCGTCGAAGGGGATCGAAAGATGTAGCAGCTTGATGGGGAGAATATAAAACCAAATGTTTGGCAGCCCCCTGAATTTTGAATAAACTTCTGGCTGTCTCTTGGTTCAATTTGTTTATCCCAAATGATATTGGGAAGACAGAAATTCTGAACGACGGTTTGTTACCGGCTGCTACCGGCTGCTAACCATGGGCAAGCAAAAGGTGCCACCTGATGGCGATGGAGATTTCACAATAAAACATGATGCAACTGGTTTGTGATGGTTTGTGGTTGGTATATGGGTTTGTCTGAAAACGGTGTATACCCCCAACTATAGCCATTTAATATGGATAATGATCATTAACCATTGGAATTAGGGGTACCCTATTTTCAGACAAACCCATATGGTTTGTGATGGTTTGTGATGGTTGAACCATGACCAAGGCAATGGCCAGAAAAAGCTGCCAATTACTGCCGACTGTGGAGTCAAGTGCATGGGAAATTGACCAATCATCTAACCTTGAGAATGGGAAATGAAAGTCATATTTTGGGCTACAACTTGATTTTCGTTGTGTTTTTTTTTGGGGGTACAGTATGAATTGTGGTCACTGTTAGTGTAACGAGGCAGGTCCCAATATGGACATATTCTTGTTAAAAATATCCCGAAATTCTCGGGGATGATGGTGGCAAAGCTATCCCCGTTTTTTTCAGCAATATATTCTTGCGATAGGAAACCACCAGACACTTCTGCAAATCCATAGTACTCGAGATGAGCAGTGGGCGCAGATGGGCCGCCCACTGGTGCAGACACCAGGGACAGCTGGTGCAACCTGTGGACCTTTGAAAACTCTTAAAATGAAGATGATCTTTCATCACATCTATTACAGCCATCCATTCTTTAGCATGTTGTTTGCATCATCCAGTTTCCATTTTGAGGGTCATCCATTTTGTGGCCATCCTCTCTTGAGGCATTTTCATGTTCATGTTTTGGTGACACGTAGACGCTGGAATCACTTTTAGTATCAGCCATCCACACCATCAATGACCCATGAATTTTGGCTGGGTCTAAACCATTCACTTTGTACATGTCAAGATGACAAGACCCGCCAAAAAGATAGAACAGCTTCAATTTACCACTATTTCAGAAACGCAGTTTACGACCTTCTATCTTTTTGTGAGGCTTGCTATATTACAATTACACATTTGAGTATCGTATTCTCAAAGAAACCATAGTTTTCCTCAGCTTCGTCTGGGGCAACGTCACCACGGGTTTGACATCGCAGCAGGCCATAACGAACGGATGGCCATTTTTCCGGTGAGCCCACCGTCCCACGGCGGCGGCGCGTGGGAGGCCGCAGCTTTCCAGAAACGCTCTCCTGACAATGCGCGCGCGTGCAAAAGAAAGGGCCTTGGAGTTGCCTTCGGATCAGTGATTTTCGCCAGGAAAAAAAAGGGGTTGAAATGGGATAAAGAAATCACTAGACATAGAGGTTCAAGCATGAAAATATGGAAATTTAGAGTTGAGAATCGTATAATTAGATGATGTTTTGTTACGTTTTGTTGATGGCGGGTCATAGGCATAGATTATTATCCTTTATACATTGGGGGTTACTGTATCATGATTATCATCGTCCATGAGCTGGGAATCCCGTTCAACTAACCAGTGTTTCATGGAATCACAGAGGGTTTCGAACAGAGCTCAGTAGGGTTTTTGGCAGTTGTTGGTCTGGAAGCTTTGAAATGGTTCTATTTGGGATGAAAACCCTACCTGGTTTCATTGGAATTCATTGTTTTTAGCTGCGCACAGGTAGATTTTCAGGGCCGAACACACAGGGGGACGGTCGAATTTTGTCAGAGATCCGGCGACCGGGCAGAGTCCACTTCGAAGTGGAAGAAGTCCTTCAGATTGGTAATTATGGCAATTGCTGGATTGTAGCCATACACATCGATTTCTTAGATTTTTATAGATTTCGAGTGTTTCTGGGGTTAGATGGGTTTACCACATATTATCCAACTCAAAGTCAAACATTTCGGAAAGAAGAACAAAGCACTTGGACCCCAGCCAGGGAGCGTCCCTCGATATTGGAGATCGAGAGGACACATTCTGACATCGTGTTTTGTCCGAGGTTGGGATCAATGGTCGCTGATGGATTTCAGCACCGCTGTGTTATTTTTTTCAGATGTTTTGAGGGGAGATCCCTGAGGTACGAATCCCATGGTTCCTAGCTTTCGGGATCCGGTCCGTATGTTGGGTCTGCTGTTTTTTCTCGAGTTCGGAGCTGGATGGTTGTACTGGTTGGTGGCTTCAAATCTGTTACGCTTGTGCGAAAATCGGGCCCACAAATCGACTGGCTTGAAATTTGAAGACCTCATATTCACATATATTCACTCTTATTCGCATATGAATTCCACATGCAATGGTAATTTGGGGGCATTCCCCATGCAATTGGACGCACTTTTTTGTCCATCTCTAGGATGGTCCACAGTCCAGTCAGTTGAGCAAAACCGAGAGTAGTTCAGAGATGGGACGGATGGGAGGGGTCCCTAACATTCTCCGAGTGCTGATTCTTACTGGGGATAGCAATGTTTTGGGGGGTAGCTAGCCCAATTGAATGTGGAAAGAACCAGATTCTGGGGGCGCAACCTACCATCTCATCAACCAAGAGAAGGGACTGCCCCTCCCGGAAACGGGAACTATTCGGGTGTAGATCATTTCGTTTTAGTTCTCTATACCGGCTAACCGGCTATCCCCAATATGAATCAAATGCAGAGAGGATATGAAGTCTGCACGCATTCTTGGAGTGTTTACTCTTGATCCTTTTCGCTATGTCAGAAGGTTTCTATTGAGATCAGGGTTGGCATTCTGAAGGAATCTGTTCACGTCCCACCACTGATTTGCTACTCGTAGAAGCCTCTGTAAGTCATTTGTGACTAGGGACGTGACACCAATTGTCTGCAAGTAGATGGATGTTTCCTAAAGTAGGGGTACCCCAAATCATGCATTTTAAATCCGGATTTTCCATTATAAACCATCCAGCTATTGGGGATCCCTCATTTATGAAATCCCCCATAATATAAGAACAATCTGTTTCAGTATTGCCATTGGGCAATCATGGGCAATACTGTGATGCCGTATATTAAGTGTCCAGGAGCCAACGCAAGTTACGATTGACTGAAATCGATCATAGGCTTCGCCATTGCCAGCCCAAAATATCGACCATGGGCCCTATTGACATGATCAGGGAACAACAATTGCACAACACATCTGTCAAAATACATACAGACATACAGACATGCAGAACCATTCGGGGTCATACAGAATTGCATTGCATTGCATCACATTACATATATCAAAACCACATACATATCATTCCATGATATTTTCTACATACAATAGATGTAGATTTATATCAGATTATTTTTTTCAAAAACGCGGATTCTGACTCTGAAGTGTCTGCCGCTGCAGGATAGCACTTACTCCATGGTTTCCAGGCATCCTGGCACCCTCTTGGGCTTGGTTCAGCGGGATGTAAATTGAATGTCAATGGATTGGTTTAAGGGAAACTCTACAGGAAACCATTGTGGTTGATACGTGTTTTTTTCCCCTTCAGAATGGGCTTATTTCTGATTTGAAAATTATACGGCGATAAATAATTGGCCCAAATAGTCTTGATCAATCCAAATTTCAGAATGGTACCCCGCGTGTGAACTGCAGTTTTGTTGCTACGGGGTTGATGGTTTTGGGGAATGGAGTCCCCATTTGTTGCGTGTGCGTTTTGTTTCTCCAAGGGAGTCCAAAGAGAACGGGCGGAAACTTCCGTTTTGGGCCTTCTCTTCTGGGGTGACTTTGGGGGTGACATTAGCCTCTGGTAAACATACAAAAAACTATGGAAAATCACCATTTTTCATGGGAAAATCCACTATTTCGACTAGGCCATTTTCAATAGCAAACTGTTCGTTCACCAGAGGGTACTCCATCCACCGGTTTTGGATCTCATCTTCCCTATGGAAATGACCTTCTGGGAATCAATCCCACATTTTTAGACACCGCCTCAGATTGTGAATGAGATATTTGATATCCAATTATCCAATTCATATCCCATTAATGAGTAATATGATATGAATATCCCACCAACATCCGATTAACGCATCCCGTTCATATCCACAGTAGAAATGGCAAAATCCCCCATTTCATCCACGATTCGTTGCCATTTCATCCTGCTAAGCTCTGGCCAGATCCTCCTGCGACGGGGAGAAGAGCATTAAGATCTCGCAGTCGCGTGAAGATGAAGCGTCCGCATTGGAGTCGCGAGGTGCCGAATTTGTTCGAACCCGAACGCCGGTGATGCCGGGGAGTTCAGGGGATGTTCCTGGGGAAGAACAGTTTATGATTTGAGTGTTGATATGTTCAAGCCAGCGGGATTTAAGCATCAGTCATAGAGGTTTCAATATGTTTTGACATGTCTTTACCATCAAAATATGGGATGTTGATGGATGTTGGGAAGATAGTTGATAGATGATGGCACACCATGTCGTGCCCACAGGGAAAAACAGGTGCCCTTTGTGTGTTGACGCAAGAAGTCGTGCCTCCGAAGACACGACTGATGGTTGATTGGCTCAATCAAGAAACGGTTTCAGTAGTAAAATGATCTAATTTTGGATGATTCAGGGGTACCCCCATTTTGGGAACCCCAGTATATTTTAGTGTATTTTACACACCACGATGCCATGGGAGAGCGGCATGACTTTGGACTTAGGCATAACTTGGGCATGACTTTATCATTTTTCTCTAGCAACCCAAGAGCGCAATGGTCAATTTACACGGGATTAATGGGGCCCTTGGTCAGCCTGCCATGAAATTGGGAATCCTGCTCACAGTATAATTGATCAGTACAATTTCTGTGGTTAATGGTGGTATGACAATTGCCAACATGGGTATCTAATGAAACTTCTGACCGGTTTGTTTGCAAAAGAATGAACATGTGGGGATGTCCGGATATCCAAGAAATGGCCATTGTCACGGGACGTATGATGACTGACCATTGAATTCTAGCGGTAGCCACGTTTGAGACAATCCCACGTAGGTAGAAACCCTGATTCAAACCTGGAACGAGGACATTCTGAACGAAATGATGTAATCTATAACATCCTTGAAGTACCGATCTGTCCAGCTTCTTTGGGACCCCTATATATACATATTATGTGTGTATATATATATATATATATCTTCCCAAGTGACCAGTGACGCATGGTCCACGATTAAGCCGTTTTCTTCATCTTTCCTGGTAGAAAATCTGGGCTATCCCCCTAGCCACATTGGCAATGCAGGATCATCAGGGTGAAGGCAACAAAGAATCAGAGGAAGGAGACTAGGAAATTCTACTTGAATGATCAACGCGCAATGTCCAGTTGATGTTTGTTGGTTGATCGCGATTTAACTAGCAAACATGGAAGATTCAGCAACACATATGTGGATTTATATATAGATTTACATAAAGAAAAACACATGATGATTCGTTGGAAGGGAATGCCGGTCTCAGAGGGTGATTGTGGAATGATCTACAGACTGGGACTTTGGCCCCCACCCATTTGCACTCCATGGTGTTTGGCCACGTAGATCCGTTTAGACTTTCTTGTTTGCAACAAGACTCAGAGTCCAGACTTGGATGTTTTTGTTTCGCAGAATTGATGAGTTAAGACACACACTTTCTCCTAAGATTTTCGTGAGATTTTGAAGCGCGGAGCATTGGGGGGTAAAGACGATGAGAAGAGTAGCTACCAAGGAGCCATGAAAGATACCCTGTTGATGGTATTTTCATGGCATTTAAGTATCAATTACAGGGTTTTTGTAGGTTTTTAAAACTATCAGAGAGATGCAGATATGATTGACAAATAATAGTTGATGGGTTGATATGGGGTGTTATACTAGCTGACTGATTTGTTGGGATTATTTTAAGTCATAAGAGGGATGCCGATTAGCCAACCAGTTTCATGGGATGGGATTTTTGGACATTTTGTATGGCTCAAAAAAAATGCCCCAGAGAGATTTTTTGAGAATATCCCAGCTATGAATCTGTGATGTGAGATACTGTATATGGAGGTTTCCTAAAATAGGGGTACCCCCAAATCATCCATTTCTAGATCGGGTTTTCCCTTATAAACCATCCATTTTGGGGTACCCCCATTTTAGGAAACCCCCATATGGATCCTAAAAATACACCACTTGCAGCACACCTGTTTTGTGATCGCCATCGTCCCGCTGGATGGCACTGCTTGGTGGATCTAGGTGGCCAAAAAAACATGCCATGTTAGAAACACTAAAAACCATAGATATCGTGAAATTTCTACCATGTAGTACTCCATCTATACCCGATTTATACCATAAAGTGTTTAACTATGATATGAATAGGGTATAGATGGATTATAACTACATGGTAAGCGGCTGACAGAACGCCGCCTGTTTTTCCAACCATCGCGTGTTCAACTTGTCCCAGTTTTACCAAGGTTTTCTGACTTTTGGTCANGAACTACTTGTTTTTTGAGTTTCATGGCCGAACTTTCAGAAGTACTTGGTTTCACATGCGCTGCAGGATTCGAGTCAAATTATTGTATACATCTTGTGCGCCGGTGACAAGAGTGGAAGAGTGGAAGAACAAGTACATCACCGTAGCATGACGTATCTGTGGAAGTGGAAGAACAAGTACTCTAATGTAGCATGACGTATCTGTGGAAGTGGAAGAACAAGTACATCACCGTAGCATGACGTATGTGTGGAAGAATGGAAGAACAAGTACATAACCGTAGCATGACGTATGTGTGGAAGAGTGGAANAGTGGAAGAACAAGTACATCACCGTAGCATGACGTATGTGTGGAAGAATGGAAGAACAAGTACATAACCGTAGCATGACGTATGTGTGGAAGAGTGGAAGAACAAGTACATAACCGTAGCATGACGTATCTGTGGAAGTGGAAGAACAAGTACATCACCGTAGCATGACGTATCTGTGGAAGTGGAAGAACAAGTACATCACCGTAGCATGACGTATCTGTGGAAGTGGAAGAACAAGTACCCCAGCGTAGCATGACGTATCTGTGGAAGTGGAAGAACNGAACAAGTACATCACCGTAGCATGACGTATGTGTGGAAGAGCAAACATGTTCGGAAGCAGGCGAAAGAACGTTATTAACCCACCCCACCCCACCCCACCTCAGCTTAGCATGACGTATGTGTGGAAGTGCAAACATGTTCAGAAGCAGGCGAAAAAAAGTTATTAACCCACCGCACCCCACCCCACCCCAGACTAGCCGAACGCCTCAAAGTACAAAAAGCACAGAAAAGCTGGCGGCGTTCTATCAGCCGCCAGCCAACTACATGGTATAACTCCATTTGAGCTATTTAGAAATGGGATAACCTCCAGGAATGGCAGTTTGCAAAGCCATCATGGTTCGTAGCAAGGGCAGCGCTTACCCCTGCGAGGTGCTCTCTTGGTTGACGAAGGGAGTCCCTCGGAAATCTCAGTGGTCGGTGTTTTCTCCGGGATTCACCATGCAAATGGGGATGACAATGGAATTTTAATGGGATTCAACCGTTAAAATCCGTTAAATGGATTATAATGGAGTTTAATGGGGTTGTAATGGGATGATCATCGGAACACCACGGAACGGATTATGATGGGGATTTAACGGGATTTAATGGGATTACAAGAGAGAACTGACCATTATCATGAACCATTTAAGGGAATTTTACAGCTTTGAAACATGTTCAAAACTCCTGTTGTTTTTTGATTTGTTCGGGGTTTCTACTGTCCTTGATATTATATATCATATATTTGGTGATTACCATCATCCATAAGCTGGGAATTCCTGCAAACCAACCAGTATAATGGGATGGCAGAGGGTTTTGTTTTGAACACTGCTCAATTGAAGAATGATTAGTTTCATCTCAATAAGAAAGAAGCAAAGATGGGCCCCAAAATGAATAGATCTAATATGATCCAGCATCAAACATTTCATGTTGGGGGCAGGGCCTAGTCAGAATGCTCAGTTGATCCCTGGAGGTTGATGATGCAAGGCTCATACCGTCATACCGTCATACCCGATATCTTGGGATTAGCTAAATCCTGATCCAACTTCCTGATCAACCACCCTCTGGTAAACTAACATAGCTATGGAAAATTACCATCTTTATTGGGAAAATCAACTATTTCTATGGCCATTTTCAATAGCTATGTAACAAATTACCAGAGGGTATTACAAGGAATTTTCCGACATGCTTTTGACATTGCAACCGAATGATGGTTGGTTGATGGTTGTTGCGATGACGAACGGGGAGATATTCACCAACAGAAATTGAACACTTCACCTGAAAACAAAGGCAAGATAACCCAGAAACCATGGTTGGGTCTATTGTGCAGTCGTAGGTTGAACGGGGATTCTGAACCAGTCATACTAATCAGGGAAATAGAAATCCTCTCTTCCAAGCAAAAAGGGCAGATCAGCATGCTGTTTCAGCAGCAGACATATATTCGAATATGACTTGATAGATGAGCATGGGGGACTGTCACAACGTTGATGGTAGGGGGAACCACCCCAAAAGGCACCAACCATTTCAGCTGGGGACTTCTTCCCGGTTGAGAAGGCAAAATAGGCAGAGAACACCTGGGTTCCTGGGTCCGCGGGACAAACCTCCAAGAAAAATGCTGGTGAAGTAGTACTAATACCCTCTAATTAACTAACCTATCTATGGAACATGGCCATTTATAGATGATTTACCGATCTACCTCTCAAGAATGGTGATTTTCCAGTTCGCAAACTGTTAGTCTACCAGAGGGTAATACAGTAAACCACCCAAAAGATGGTAGGGTCTTTGGGGATGGTGTTTTTTGATCCTGACAAAAGCTGAGGGTTTGACATCTAACCGATCGGTATGGCAACCCAAAGTGACTTACTACTGTTGTTTTGGTCACCCACCCAAATTGTATACTTGAGTTGGCAAAAGTTGGCCATCCTTAGGATTTGCAACTATCCAATTGTTGAGGATCAATGATTTTGAGGCGTACCCAGATGAGCAACTGACAGAAGCTGGAAAAAGGTCCCTTAAATATTCGGGATTGGCAGCCAGGGTGTCTATCATGAGAATTTGCTTCGGAAGAATGTGGAATGTTTTGACTGAGTTTGACCCTGGAAGTATTGCACATTCATCAATGTAACAGTTGCAACACCTCCAAATCCCAGTGGTTTGTTATGATGTCCCTCATTTAAATGGGTTTGTCTGAAAATAGGCTATCCCCAAATCAACTGGTTTATCATCATTTTCCGATTTTTCAATGCTTCCTTGATCTGATTTTGGGCCAAAAAACATGTCATTTTCAGACACATGAGCATGGCAATAGCATGGCCAGATGGTGTAGTAGCCCTCAGTCACGTTCACCCTCCAGGTGTGGTTGGATGGAGAGCGAAGTTGCCGCGATACACCATACCAGTGATTCCTTACCTGCAGAAGGACCGCGAATTGATGCGATTTTGACGTCCCTGCTGTGGGGATGCCGAAAGCATCAACCGACAATCCATGGATGGTTCAATGTCAACCCCAGATGAGTAAAGCCTGACTATTCATTGACTGGTTCCCCCCGAAACAGTGATGAATTACCATTAAAGTTGGTACCACCCTGGTAAACTGAACCAATTTTTGTGGGCCCTTTGATTCTCCAATGGAGGGGGAAGATCTTGCTCAACAGAAAAGCCATGGGTTTTGTAAGAATTCCCGCACTTCCATTTTTGTGATTTCATGCACATGTTCACCTAACAGAGCTTGCGCAGGTTTGCTCCGGGGGTGAAGGTTCGCCTGGCATGACAACTTCCTATTGATTGAAGGTATTCTTCAGCATTCGTTTGATGGACATCCTTGGTCTATATTATATCATATTCTATCTATTTCTATGTCCTAAATATGTTCAACCGAAGAATCATTTGCAGAAAAAACATTTTCAGAAGTACTGCTTTCCGGGTTCCATGTTAGTTATCAGTCTTTTTGTCTGTTGGATGGCTGTTGAGTGAGCAGCCAGCCACATCTTTATTGTCAAGATGGTTCATGCTGTGCCATATTAGGCCATGTTGACACGTGAGCCATGCGGATTTCCTCTTGTGCTTGATTGCCAGCACCAGAATAGGAGCAGCTCCAAATTTACAATAATTTACCCTCCGGTAATCAAACATTGAAAATCCGCTTGTATAGCCTATACATGGCGGTTTTAATGCGAAAATCATCTGCAAATGGCGGATTTTCTAGCAAACCATGTTTGACTACCTGAGGGTACTCCCTTATTTCCACCAAAAGGACATGATTGGATGTGAAAGTCACATCCTTTTGTCTCCCGTAAGGGAAACCGCCTTTTGGATTCTTTTGGGCTGAAGGGGTCTATCTAAATCCCATCATTTCCCATTGTTTCATCCCATTTTTTAACCATTCTTTTTCCAAAGAGGTTACCCTCTGATAAACTAACATAACTATGGGAAATCTCCATTTTTAATGGGAACATCCACTATAAATGGCCATTTTCAATAGCATGTTCATTTTCCAGCCAGAAATTTGCATTGAATCCCTCCGGACCTCCGTGTCGCCAGAACCGCGACGACTCCCAGAGTGCCTTGATGCCGGAGCTGGGAGAAGTCTGGGAATTTTCGGGGAAGGCCTATCCAATCCAATGGATCAGAACAATCATGTTTTGGATCGTGCGGTAAAATCTGGAATCTTAATCATCTTACCCTCTGGTAAACTAACATAGCTATGGAAAATCACCATTTTTATGGGAATATCCACTATAAATAACCATTTTCCATAGTTATGTTGGTTCACCAGAGGGTAGTTTCTCCCATTTGAATCGGTGAACAGTTCCAAATCGATGGTAAGACATGGTTTTTGACAGCATCTCCAAGGATCTCTTTTTGGGGTCTATTTTATTTCTCCATAATCTTAGAAGATTAAACCACGATTAAAATTGAAAAAAGGACAATCCTAGAAAGAGTATTTCAATCGATTCGAGCTGGTGAACATGCGTTCTGGCAACATCCGCCTATCGAATTGTGCTGAACCTTGGTCGATGACTGGAGCTGTCCACCAGTCATCTATCCATTAGATTTTTCCAAAAATGGGATATACTATGTTATAACTGATGAAATGAAGGTTCTAAACCAATTGGTTTGGGGTTTTGCCAACATATGAACACATACCCATGCTTCCTTCCCCCGACTAAACTCCGTTAAATAGACCCCATATGGGTGCTCAAATTGGAGGACGTCACCTATGACAAAGCAGCATAGTGGTTTAGATTCTTGCCCCTCAAAGAATCAAGGCTTAATCACACCTGTCTGGCCCCAGAATTTGCCTAGCAGTGGAGTGTATGTCCAGACCTCGAGAATGTGGAGATATCATGCATGTCACAAAACCCCAGAGATTTCACACAAAGATCATGGTCATTTGTGGGTGCAAATGCCAGCATGTCCATCTCTTGTGATGTCATGCGAATGTCCCAGGAATCGACACGCTTCAACTAACCAAGACTCCTGTGAGAGATCAACATAGCACATGAAACTAAATCTCGCTTAATGTTTGGAAAAGTATGTCTTCTGCATCAATCGTCGTTCCACTTAGCTTGGGTGGAAAACAGAAATAAGAGCCATCCCTTGCCCCCAATTTAAGATTGAATAGCCCCTAGAAACCCTGGTTCTTGGATCTGACATCTAAGAGCTTTCAAAGGGAACCAATTGATGCATTTACGAGGTCATGATCTACCAGTACTCTCTGGTACATCAATGAATGGATGATCTACCACCAAAAAAATGGTTATATACCCTCCAATAATCAAACATGGCTTGCCGGAAAATCTCCCACTTGTAGGTGATTTTCCCAGCGAACCAAATTTAAAGCTGGGATTTCCCAGCTTTAACCCACCATTTGTAGATGATTTTTCCAACATCTTCCCAGCCAAAAACTTCCAGCGCCAGGAGGAGCGCGAAGCCCCTGATCCCCCTGGGGAAGGTGCGGAAGGTCAGCGCCATTGGACATCCGGGATGGGACATCTGGATGGGAGGGGGAAATCTGGAAAGTCAGGAGCTAAATCAGCGAAATTGAACGAAACAGACAGTGTAATCCGAAAGTTTGGTGTTTCAGAGCCAGGGGATTTTTTGGAAATTGATGGAAATAGTGGGAATGTGGAAGCCGAGCCCATGCGCTTGGGGAGATGATAAACATGGCCATGTTTGTGTTCCATGCTACGGTCCTGGAAGATGATCCAGAAAGGTGACTGTGACAGGGACTGCCCAGATACTGACTTGAACCGCATGAAAAGAAATTGGTTCCATTGGACTACCACTTCGATAGGTGTCCATTGATCTCTACATATACCCTCTGGTAATTTAACATAGCTATTGAAAATGGCCATTTATATTTGATTTTCCCATTGACAATTGTGATTTTCCATAGCTATGTTAATTTACCAGAGGGTATATATATATATAATATGTATCTTTAAACATATCGGAAAGTGTTACATTTTGAGATAGAATTAGTTTTCATGCGTCCCTTGGGCATGTTTGATCCGTTGAAGAGCTATCCCAATGGCCTCGTTGGGCTTATCCGCTTTTTTTTCATAGGTGAACTAAGCCAGAAGCCAAGCACCATTTCCTCGGCTTATCCGGTTCTTTTTTAGTGAGTGACCCCACAATAAGAACTATACAACCAGTTGCTAATCATGATTAATTATTGGTGATATCCCCCATGTTTGATTGGTTCTATAGCAATTTTATACCAGCCGTCCAAGTTTTCAGGGTCCTTGGCGGTGAAGACGCTCGGGTCCCCAGGCGTTTTTGTTTGGTGAAGAAAAATCTGGGGAAAGAAGCGACTTGATGGGTACTTTAGTACCAATCTTTGGAAGCAAATCTGGACATTTTATACATAAGTATTACATATTTAATATATCATATATCATCATAATATGTAATAAATACAATATATTTGATATATAGTATGGAATATATAATATGGAATATATAATATGGAATATATAACATGTGTACTATATTTAATAAATAATATATAATATATGATATATAATTTATAATAGATAATCTATAATATAAATGTATATATATACATACTAAATAAATAGATAAATGTATATATATATATGTTAATACATGATATGTACTATGTAATATTGATATATAATATGATATTGATATATACTATAGAATAAGCATAATATATAATGTCTTAATCCAACCAGACGGATATCAAAAAGTCGGCCATTGTTCCAGGCTCCCAACTAACATAGACCCTGAAAGCCGCCCATTTTTTAGTAGTTCTAACTCCCCACTGGCAGCGTCAAGGTTGGTTTGGGGGAGGGCAAGGTCCCAAGAAGAAATGCAGATTTTGTGAATTAGTGCATAAACCATGCGATTTTAGGGGCATCCAATTTTGACCTGAATCCATTGGTTGGTTGGTTTCGGAGCTGAACACGATGAACAATTTCAGCCGGCCCCGCTTTGGCACGCATGTTCTATTCTAAGATCATTTTTTATCCATTTACTATCTTTTTTATTGACACAATCAGACCGGCTGATACAGGGATCAGAAAGATTAGATATAATATGGTAAATTTCCACAATGTCATACTGTGTTCTTGAGGCTCTGTTGGGAGGGACAAGGATTTGCACGAACCCGGCAACCGCTCGCCATTGAGAATGGGGTCAATCGTTCGGGCGATTCTTTGGGGTTTGTGGGGAGGGGTCTCCAATTGTGGAAATCTCAATCCTACGGAATATCTGCAGATGGTACCATCAATATGCATCAATCACATAGTGGAATTTTGGGCAGCTTTGCTTCTTGGTGGTTGGAGACAGTATTTTCTTTTGATCCCTGGTGGGGAACATGAAGGTGACGAGCATACCTCTTGATTCTTTGAGACATGGCTACGGCTTATACAAGATTTAAGCTCGTAGGAATCAGCGACTTTGGTCAACAAACTGTCTTTTTTGATGCGAAATACGTTCTATACAGATTTCCAGATTGCCAACGTTTCAGCTGGACTCAAAAGTTGACCGAATTCTCTTGTTATCTTGCCGAAAAATGTGTCAGAACCATAGATCTTTTCGCCACTGGTTGGTTTCTGAAACGCAACTTTTGTAACAACCATAGGTCACTGATGTTTTGCATAGTATACCAGTCGGAATCCCCAGGCAGATTTTCCCCGACATATGGTCCAACCATGTCCAACCCATATTTCTTTTTGGGTTGCTTTGGGGAAAGACTTACATGGTTTTTGTCTATGCCACCATTCACAATTCTAAAGGGACTTCGTGTAAATTTCCCCTCCACTGGGAGATTTTTGTGGGACTAAGGCGCGAAAGGAAGCACATCTCTGGTTCCGTCAGATACCGAGTCGGGGGCGGCAAAGGACTAGGCTTCCCATAGAACTCGCCACATGAAACAGCCACCGTTTCGATGCTAAACCCAATGGTGAAAACCATCCCGAAAATATTACCATGAATGGTGAACACCATCTTTCACTATCTTTCAATTGCATGATCTGCTCCGGGTTTTCCACAATATATATCCCCGATGGAATTTCACCTACAGAAAGCCAGGCCTTGTGCTCACTATAGAGCTCAAAAGCATGCTATTTTATAGTAAAAAAATGGCTTGTGCCAGGCTTTTTGTAGTTCTGATCATTTTGTAGCTATTCCAAGTTTCCGAGTTCCAAATCCATTTTTGCATTTTGTAGTTGCATATGTTGAGNTTGCATATGTTGAGGTCGGAATTCCCCCAACATAAAATACCTTTTGCATTTTGTAGCTCTTTAAGGGTCGAGTCACCATATTTTATGGTGCACCTTGTGGATTGCAATTTTGTAGCCTTGTGATGGCATTGGGAGATCGGGGATACTATTACCTCTACAAAAGCCACTATAGAAAGGGTGAACTTGTGCTTGCTATAA
>BGPT01001589.1:111165-145747 GCA_003297045.1 Symbiodinium sp. clade C Y103
GTCTTAGACATATTTTGGTCGGAACTTTGGATGAACAAAACCCAACTACAAAATGATTTTGGAAAAATCATGTTATCATGTTGGGGTTTTCAGAGAGTTTCATTCGAGGATGCAATTACTTTTTGTAGTGCTGTATCTTGAGTTATTTTCGATGTTGCTACAGGTTGTGAATGCCTTTTTCTAGGTTTTTAGATTTTACNNNNCATTCGAGGATGCAATTACTTTTTGTAGTGCTGTATCTTGAGTTATTTTCGATGTTGCTACAGGTTGTGAATGCCTTTTTCTAGGTTTTTAGATTTTACGAGTTCCTTCTTTTTGTAGTTGCAACTGGGTGCATTGTGTTTTATACCTCTTAAAATGCTGTGCACAACCCCTCCCCCGANTACGAGTTCCTTCTTTTTGTAGTTGCAACTGGGTGCATTGTGTTTTATACCTCTTAAAATGCTGTGCACAACCCCTCCCCCGATATTTCAACGGGGATCAATATATGAGGTTCTTGGAATAGCATGGAATAGCTATGTTTTTTTGATGAATGCAGGATCGAGGTGAGGCCTGTTGAATGATCGCGGCATCACTGGGAAGTCCTTCATCGGGCACTATGGTTGGCCATTCTTGAAACTTCCTTTCGAGGTTCCCGCTCCACAAAAAGGCGATGCCCCCCAGGGTATGCGCGTTGCTTTATGACTTACTTATAACATCTTACAAGCCTCATGAGCTGTAGCCCCACCAGCTATTGATCATCCCTAAAGAAGCAAAAAGAGACTGGATGGGCACGAAAAAAGGCGGAACCGTTGAAGATTCCTTGTTGATTGGTTATGGTAGGGGGCTATACTAGCTGATTTGTTGAACATGACGATAGTCCGATAGTCCACAATTGGGACCTTCAATCAACCAGTATTTTATTGGATGGGAGATGCCAATTTGTCATGGCTCAACTCATCTTTTGCAGCAAATTAGGATATCAAGGCAAGGGTACTGAAAACTGCCATACCTGTGGATCCACTGGTGGGGCAACTCCCCCTTGCCAGGCTGTTTTATGACTGGGATGATAGAGTTGGGTTTGGCTCAAAAATAGAGTGCCTTCACAGACCTGCAAAAAAAGGCTGGTGATTTTCAAACTGCTTCACCATACATTTTTTTTGGGGGTATCGGAATTTGAGCCATTCCCATACCATCAACTGTGATGGTGAAGTTGTTTTGGTATCCCACAAACTTGGTCGTTTTGCGCGTTGGATACTTCTTGGTTGAGAGAAGCACATAGACCTGCAAAGTCACGCACACCTGATGAGTCTCAAGTCTGACCATATTGGTTGCATAACTTGGATCATTTTGGGGAACATTTGGAGAGTCTTTTCAGTGAAGTGAATAACATAGAGACCTAAAGTGACTGGAAAGGTAAGTTTAACGATTGAATTCCTTTGTTGAAGTGGCGTTTTCACACTTTTTAACCCGGTACTTCCCTAGAGCCATCTTCCACGCAACGTTGCCGCTTTACGCGCGGTACGTCCCAAGGATAGTCCTTTTGTGCTACTTCCGGACATTGCCTGGAGCTCAGTGGCATACACTGACTGTTTTAAAGAGCGAAGAAAACGGTCATTTTGCTGCTTGGGGGTTTGACACTTTGAGATATTTTCGAAATTTTATAATTATGATCCCCAACAACCAATATTTTTGAAGAGGTTTAAAGCACCAAGCAGATTATGTTCCTTGAAAGTGAGGGCATTTTGTACAAATGAAATACTCCATAAGATTGATGCAGAAAACTTGAAAAAGTGCTGGCATGTGTTGGTGATTCCGAGCAATAAGGTGACCAATTGTCGCAATCTTCGGCTTTGGTGACTCTAAAATTCTTGTGTGGCCCAAGTATGCGATCTGGCATGTGAGTCTGAATCCAACGGTCCAGCGTGAGCATTTTCATCCAAAAATGGGTAATTATGTCCAAACATAATTAGGCTGATCATCGTTTGTTCCCCTTCAAACTTGCCATACGTTGGTATGCCCGTGGTATACCATGGTATACCCCACTTTTGACCCACCAAAATGCGATATTGTTGCTTGTGAATATTTTATTACAATTCCATTTTAGTTGTTTCTTTTTTAGTATCCCATTATAGCCCATTGTATCCTCATGATACTCATGATATTATGATGGATTTACCACATTTTTTGATTATAATGGGATATAATGGATAGTGCAATCCACTTTTGGCTGGATATTCCTATTTTTGGACCAAGCCAAAATTCAAAAAGTGATCCACATTTCCAGCCCTTTCTCGTGCAGATCTTCCAGCTCTTGGACAACAAGAAAGATAAAGGGTGCGGCCGGCTGGTTTTTTGCAGCTCAAAAATTCCGTGCTTTGGTTGATGAATTTGGCATTTCAATGGGATTTACCCTCTGGTAAACTAACAGTTTGCTATTGACAATGGCCATAGAAATAGTTGATTTTCCCATTAAACATGGTGATTTTCCATAGTTATGACTAGTTATGTTAGTTTACCAGAGGGTAAAATTACTATTTTATGTGAGTTCAACATCAATTGTGAGGGCCGTTCATGAATACAAGTGATGCTTGGTTGATGAGAAGTTGTCAAATCAATGCGGATTCTGCTATCATTTACAGGGGGCTTGAGTCATGAAACATGCAGTGGGAGATTATTTTTGTCGAGAAATGATGGTTGGCTGATGATTGAAGGGTTGACATCGCCCTTGATTCCATGCGCTGGGAACCCGATGAAAAACATGATCTGTGGAATGCTCCGACCGGTTTTATGGATGATGCTCACATAGTGCCTGCCAGTTGTTTTGATTATGGAAGAGAAAGGCATCATTTGGGCTTCATATTTGCTTCATTTGGGCTTGCCTGAAATTGGAGTACACCCCAAATCGGCTTGTCAATCATCGTATTCTCCATCAACTTGATTTTTTTGTTTATGCATGCCCTGTTTTCAGACCATTTGTTTGATTCCCATCCCACTATAGTGGCTGGCTAATAGGCATTCCTATCATCACTTAGAACGATGAAGCCGGGCGGTATGAGCCACTACTGTAACCGTAACCACCCAATGGTTAATTTGACTCCCTGAAGGGAAACAATACAGGAAACATCCTGGTTTCCAGCGGTAGAGACCACTAGTCTCCCGTAGATTTTCCCTTCAATCACTCTATCAAACATTTTGCTTAAAAAACCATGTAATTACGCATATCACCATAAGATCCCCTTTGAAACTCCATTGCAATCCATACAAGGCGGTGCCCCCCTAGTCAGGCGAGTAAGCTTGCAGCCAGCGAACTGTAGTTATTTCATCGCGATACACCCAACTTACTAAACTAACATATATAGTCTGTTGCTTAAATCCATCACCCAATGGTACTTGAACATTTCCCCATTTCGTTCGATAATTTTCCCATTGAAGCCTCCGGAAATCCACGACCTTCCCCCTGTGGCGTTGCTGGAATGATGGCAATTGGCGTTTTTTGTAACTCTCCAAAACTGGCCTTTCAGAGGAGTGAATTCCGAAAAACAAACGATCCAAACAATCCTTTATAGTTGATTAACATCCCATAAGAAAGCTATTCAAAAGCCGTTCATCGCTCGATTTTCAGGGCCAGCCAGCCGCCAGGACTTTATGTGTCCATCTGCCGGCCAAGTATGGCCTGCTCCAGCAAGCGGAACGGAGCGTCATTCGGAAGGTGCCACGGAGCGGTTGATGGCTTCTTTCACAGAGATTTAACATTTTTTCGAAGCGTTAGTGATGCGTTATCCATCTTGGACATATTGGGATGTTAAAATTTGGATTTGAATGGGAGTTGACCACCAAATACAGGGGTCTTATGGGTTTTAACCATGAAACACATGATGAATATATATATATATATATATAATCGTCAGTTATCTTGGCTTTTCAGAGCATCAAACCATGGGAACAGAATCGTCGGTTTATGGTTGATGGGTGAATTGGTTGCGGGTTTGTACATACCCTCTGGTAAACTAACATAACTATGGAAAATCACCATTTTTCTAGGTAAATCCACTATAAATGGACCATTTTCAATAGCTATGTTAGTTTACCAGAGGGTAATTGTGCTCATTGGGAATTCTGAACAAATCAGGATGCCAAGTGTATTTGTCAACCAATGTCATGGGATGGGATAGATGGATAGGCTTATTTCTATTGTATACGCCCATACTGGGGGATGGTCATCAATCCATTTTCATAGAAACATGTTTTTATACATCACACTACGTTCGGATTCTCATCATGGGATGCATGAAATTACCCCATTGATTCCATGAAACTTGATCATGGCTCATATAGACTTTCTCTTTGCACGACTTGAAGTACAATGTCTATTGAAAGTGCAACACCACTTTCAAGAATGTAGAGCATGTAATTGGAATTTGGCAATCATACGCATGGATTTTGCCATGATTTATTGCATATGGGTATGGATCAACGAGGATATACTGTAATGGGGATATAACGGGCATAGCAAGGTAGTATAATGGCAATGGGAAATCCCCTATAAATGGTTTTGGCAAAATCATAGAACCAAATGATCTTCCAGCAAACCATGTTTGATTACCAGAGGGGAACGCCAATAGAACGAAGATGACGGCTAGGATTTGGGAGAAGACTCACAGACATGGCCACTGTTTCCAGTTTGGGAATTTGTGTGGGTTTGCCCAGATATTTGCCCTCAGGTAATCAAACATGGCAATGGAAAATCCTCCATAAATGAAGGTTATATGTAATAGGTTTTAACGGGAAACAATGTGTAAGTGGTGGATTCTCCATTGCCAGATTTGGTTGCCAGAGGGTATTTACGGCATACGGGTATGGGTCAAAATTTTCAACCCAGGAAAATGCAGATGGATTGGATTGGTCACTTTTTTTGGTATTCAGCATCCATTGTTGGATTCCCCAATAGACTTGACCAATACCCACACAAAAATAAACCATACTATACATTGGATTCGGGAAAATCTACAGGAAACCATTGGTTTTTCATTGTGTTTCGCAGCAAATATTTTTTTTTTTCCGGTTTTGATTTGCCCATCATCCAAGTCTTGGACTGATTCAGATTTTCGAAGTCTCTCTGGAACTATCACTGGGCGATTCTCTTTGGGGGTCCCAGTTACTTGATTGCTAAGTTGGTCATAACTATCCAACCATACCCCCAGTCAATGCGGCTTATGACCGAGTACGGCTTATTGCCAAGTTGGCAAGAACTAAGAAGATACCAATATCCCAATTCATATTGGAGGTTTCCTAAAATGGGGGTACCCCCAAATCATCCATTGTTCGTGAGATTTTCTACTCGAAACCATCCAGCTATTGGGGTTCCCCCCATTTTCGGAAGCCCCTGGGATGGACCCAATCTATGACGGGGTGGGAGCCCTCAGACTTGGATTTTTGGTGTTTTCTTTGGGTTGAACGGATTGACCAGTTGTGGCCGCTAGCTAAACTGAAGGAACAGCAACCCAGCATGTTAATAGGGAAGATGATGCTTCACCAGTGGATGTAATAGGGTGTATATGGAGGTTTCCTAAAAGAGGGGTACCCGAAATTATTTCAAAATTGGACAATCTTGGTATTGCAACCCATTGTGACTTGGGGATCCGCCATTTTAAGAAACCTCCATATTGTTTTGAGGTACCACACCCATCTCCAAAACCTGCTTCGAGGTTGTGGGTCAACGTTTGGGTAGTGATTGTAGAATATAGATGGAGAACAAGACAAGTTGTTTAATAACTCCAATAACTGGGCTTTATGGGAGGATATATATACACAATTATACACATAGTATTCTGTTCTTCGATGGGGTTAGAAAGCAACAAACATCACGTTTGTGGGCGCCAAATAGATCATCTAGGCCCAGTGGACAATTTTTCGCAACTTCGCCCATGACCTCGGTCCTTTCGTTTCGACCAGGCCATAAGAACTCGGAAGATTGTGAAAAACTGGGACCGAGAAGGCGCGCAGTCCAGGTGGCGTTTACCTCGCCTTCGTTCGAGAGTCAGTGACCATTTTTTTATCATCAACATTTGGTAAGTTTTTATGACAATGGCAAGCCTGGCTGCCATAAACAACTACCATTTATGACTGGGGATGATAGACATACCATAGAAATGGCGATGACTTGGGGATGGTTTACCTGCCCATGAATAGACTCAATGGACCTGATACCGTACAGACCCTGAAGAAATGCCAGGATGCCAGGTATGAGGGAGCACCCGAACCACGTGGCTACCGGAGTTTTGCCACTGAGGATGGATAGTAGGAATATCCAAGAGGAATGATACGTATAGACATAAATTGATTGACATGTCTTTAAAAAAGCAATCATGTTACACATATTTACACAGAAATGAGCAGTGTTTAAAACCCTTGTTGTCCGATGATTAGTTCGGGGATTATACCATCCAGTATATATTATCACAATCCATGAATGGAGAATCCCGTTCTCGACCAACCAGTATAGAGCGACGACGTTGCAGTTTTTGAACACTGCTCACATGTTAAACTTGGTAGTCAAAGCAAGATATTCCATGGTGGTCTTATGGTGAATTAGAATTTGCACCACTGGAAGTGTACCTTGGGTTCAGTACAGCTACTAGACAAGACAATTACCTCCTCCAGCCAGGACTATTCGCAGAGACGGGATCAAATCCACCCTTGTTGGACTACATAGCCTCCTTTAAATTGACATAGATGTGCAAAAAACCCACCATTTGTAGATCATTTTCCAAGGCAAAACCAATGGGTTTTCCACACCTTTCTGTAAACTTTTACCTCAGGGCACCTGGTCGATGGTGTCATCATTTTTCCTCCCCATCCATTGGGACTCCTTTTTGGCTCCTTGGGCATCGGAAAACACTGATCCATGTTTGGTGCTACCCCATGTTGACCCATTCTGATAACCTGTTACTTGTAGGTGCTTTTCACTATTTTTTTCACCAATTTTCAACATGGGGTGGTTGCTACTGCCTTTGTGTTTGCCAGTACTTCTGAGGTTGGGATCTCTGTTTCACCTGGGTGGCCATGTCTTGTTGGTTGTAATTAGGTGCAAGCAGTGTAAGGTGAACACTGGTGGTTAATCCCAAAAAACGATCAGCTACCATTAAAGGGGTACGGCGAACACTTTTTCACTTCGAGGTGTTTCTATGCTATCAGTTCTGTGGACAATATTGAACAATCGAGGATTAGTCAGAACTTCATTCCCAACAATTTCGCCACAGATTACTCAGATTGACTGGGTTTTCTTAATATCAAACCTTCCCAATATTGGATATGAATTCTTGAACCATACTAGTACCCATTCAGTCTTGCCAAAAATCCCTTGGGCAGGACCAGGTAGATACTTGAAGTTGGAATGCGGTGCCCGGTACTCAGTCTTCCATTTGAAGTGCTCCACATGGCTACCAGCATGACGGAATTGCTGAGTAGCGAAAAGAGAAGTGGACAACCACATTTCCTCACATTTCCACACATTTCCTCACGTTTCCACACATTTCCACACATTTCCATACATTTCCACACATTTCCACACATTTCCACACATTTCCTCACATTTCCACACATTTCCACACATTTCCATACATTTCCACACATTTCCATACATTTCCACACATTTCCATACATTTCCACACATTTCCATACATTTACTGCAGGAAAAGCATCTATTGACCCCCGCAAAACGGATACTTCAGTACCAACATCACCAACCATTGGTCCAAACTGGCACGAAAAAAAATGGGTCGCGAAAAGCCAGACCTGTGTGGGTTGGACTGGCATGGCCCCGTGGTCTTCTTGATCATGAATTTTGAAGTACCCTCTGGTATATGAACATAGACCCTGAGAATAGCTATTTTTAGAGGAAACTAATCTTCCAATCCCTATCTGCCAGGGTCTATGTTAATTTACCAGACCGATGGGATTCCAACCGTTCCCACTTCAGATCCAGATCCTGACACAGCCGAGGATATGGTGGAGGTGCTTCAGCACGACATCCAGACGGGTTGGGCACATGGCAAAAAGGCGCACGGGATGATTACCTTGGCAGAGTCTTCTTTCCATCTTGGGATAGGAAAAAATCCCATCCCCCTAATATTCAACTCCCAAACACGTGTTGGTATCCCTTACTAAACCATGGTTTCTGGGGCTGTTTAATATCACTGGAAAGGGATTATGTGAGCCATTAAACATGTTTTTGTTGATTGGTCAACTGGTTGGGGGTTGTGCTATCTGGTTTATTGGGGATTATGAACTAACCACCAATATCGATACCCATTTACCCAGCAGTACAATGGGATGGGATAGGAGTATTTTTAAATGGCTCATGTGGATAACTGGAGATACAGTGGGGGATACTGACGAACAATTGTGGGTGTATAGTCCTGTATAGTATAATATGGTCAATAACTTGTGGGTAGAGACTGAAATAGAACACACGGTTTATATTATATCCATTTATGGTCATTTTCATGGGAAAATGCGGTTTAAAACCACCGGGATTTGGGAGCTTTTCCCCTCATTTTAAGACACCCCCTAGCCATCTGGGATGACTCTTGTGGCTTGACTCCCAGGCATGGACATGGAACTTGACTGGAAACCCTCATATTTGGATGACACCATAAGTCGTACCCTTCTGTGTCATCAAACGTGGCTGGAAAATCCCCTACAATTTGAGGTTTATAGCTGGGAAAATCATCTATAAATGTTGTTCTTTTCATTGCTATGTTTGATTATCTGAGGGTATTATTTCAACTGATTGCTTGATTTCAAGGATTTGGTATTTTTCAACCAAAAGGATTTACAGGCGCAGTATCAAGAATAAGAAGATGAGATTGTGAAATTTGGGATGGGCAGCGACTTAAGTTGAACTGGATCACTCGAACATGGATAGTCTACTATGGATACCTCATTTGGGTCAACCTTAGGTAGTTCTGGGGATATATGTACTCATCAACATTTTTTTTTTTTGCGTAGGGTATCTGAGATTGGGAATGATCATTAACAGCCGACCAAGCCCCTCGAAACGAAGAACTAGCAAGAATCCGTCTGGATAGCTGTGAATGACGTGAGAACCAGGGAAAACCTTATTTAAGGTTTGTAGATAGCAACTGTTTCAACCCATAATGCTAGTGAGCTTGGCTGTTTCTCGTCTTCTCAACTCTGAATTTGAAACTGGACCCTGTCGGTGGTAACACGGGGAGATTTAGCAGATCCCAAGAGTTCCCTCCGAATGTTCCACCAAGCTGGACAAATCCAGAGCTATCCAGATATTCTATGCATGGGTTTGGTTTATAGCAGCCCCCAAAAAGATGCAGAAAAGCAAGATCAATTTCTAAAATCGCGGTAAATTGCCTTTCTATCATTTCGGGTGTTACGCTATATTTGTTTTACCACATTTGTAGCTTCCAGCTTCCAGCGAGAAATTCGCGCTGTGGATACATCCCGCCCCATTGTCGTTGGCAGGTGAAATCAATCAAAGGCGCGGATGGCATGCTGCTATGGAAAGTAGCGTCCGGGAATCATAGCAATCGGAAGTCGGAAATTCCTGTCGATTCTCCCAGCGAACCAAATCTCCATTTAGTTCGAGGATTTTACAGCCACGTATATGATTACCAGAGGGTATAGTTATAGGGTTTCAACGGTTTCAACCCCCCAAACCTGACCCCAACAGATGGTGAAGATTCGCCCTAACGCGGTTGCTGGTGGGCTTTATAAATCCTATCCGTCCGCATGATGAATGGGGTCGCCTGGCTAGGGGCTGTAAAGTCCACCATTGGCGGATGTTTTCCCTAGAACTGTGTTTGTCTAAAATTAAAGAAGTCTCAATGCATGCAGATGAGCATCATTTTCTCATCAAAGACAAGTAATTTTGGAGTATACGTGGGCATGCTGACTTTTTAGACAAGCCAAAACATTGGAAAATCATCATTATTAAATCATATCATATCAAATCAATCCAAATCAAACAAATCCCGTGATGTTCTATCCATTTACACCTTATTTTGCCCCCTGGACACCCCTGGAACACCCTTTCTCCCTGTCCAGCTCCACAGGGGAGCCAGTCGAAGGCGATGGCTACTCAGGCTGCAGGGTGGTGTAGAGAGATGTTTCCGCCAGCTGATAAAACTGGCTTAAACTGGCTTGTAAAATTCTAATGGCCAAACAATGGCTATAAAATTGCCATACAATGGCTATATACTGTAAGTTATATATAATATATAATATGTGTTTTCGATAATTTTATCATTTACTCTTCAATCGATATAATAGATGTCTCTATTATGGGGCATCCCCGAGCGATGGGCGGCTGGGTCAACGATGCATTTTTCAGTATAGTAATCTCCGAAAAGAGAAAAACACGTTCAATTTACCCCAGTCTTTCTGGAATGTGTTTACTTGTTCTGCATCCTTCTGAGGTTCCTATAACCTAAGATTGAATTCTATCAGATTGGCTCACAGAAGTGTACAATGACAATGTCTGAGAACAGCATATTTTTTGTTCAAACATTCTGAAGACCTGTACAACCTGGTGTTGCAAACTGATTGGTTTTAAAGGTTGAATTCTACCCCAGAAACCTTGGTATAGTGGATCTATTCCTTGGGCCCTATAATGGAGGAAATGAATGCTAGGGGGAAAGGAGTACTGAGTACTAAGGGGTCAAGTTTCAAGAGGGATGAAGACAATGCTCATGATACTTATGATACTCATCATTCATGATACTGCCAAGAATAAGCACACTTACTTTTATACTTATTATATAACATCGGTTGTCCTCTTAACCCTGGATTGATAAACCGATGGGCTGTCAAACCCTGGGGATGACAACAACTGAGCAGAATTTCGATGTTGACACTCACTGAAGAAGAATAGGGATGAATGTGGGGATTTATTTTAGCAACCTCAACATGAAAAGTCACCACGGTGCTTCATAGAGGTAATTGTCCTGTTGTAATTTGCCCACATTATTATGGTGACAACTGCAAGTAAATTCCATGAATCCTATGGGCTCCTTTTCCCGCTGTTGTGGTAAACATCAGGATACCCCGTGGAGGCTTCGAACTTGGATTTGTTTGTTGACCCATGGGACGTTGTTATCCTTTGGTGAGGTGTGCCATATGGAGGTTTCCTGAAATGGGAGTACCCCAAAATGGATAGTTTATAATGGAAAATCCCATTAAAATGGATGATTTGGGGGTACCCCCATTTTAGGAAACCTCCATATTTTGGTAGGAAATGATCACGTTTGGGGTAACCCACCCAATTATATCATGAAACAGAGTTCATCATTCCAGGGTTCACATTGATCATAAGGTAAGCCATGCAGATGGTTTGATGGTTTGATGCTAACAATGATCCATAGGGAAGTCCCTTCAAGCAACCAGAAGCCATCCACAACGTTTTGAAAACTGTGGCAATTCAAGTGTTGAAATTCAGCAACCCAGGGGTGATGATGGTTAGCAAACCTTTGACAGTGCCTTTTTCTTGTGTGGGGGCTATCGTTCATTGGGTGTGGTTCAACTTTTTGATACGCTCGAGTGTGCCCCTCTTATTCACCAAGCAGCAAAAGGGTGCAAAAAAACCTCCAAAAACGATGACGTGGTTGGGAAATTCTTAGTACCTAGCTCCTTGGCCCCTCATTTTTGAAAGGAATACAGTATAACTTCATATAACTTCTGCAAATTTAAGTTAGCTATTGAAAATTACCATTCATAGTTGATTTACCCATTGGAACTGGTGCTTTTCCATTGCGGACTGTCCAGGATGGTTTCCGGACTGGGCCAGGGCGCCTGGCGGTCGGTCAAGGATCGGTTGTTTTTCGGTCTTTTTAAAGCTGCTTGAGTGGAGGAATACTTCATATCCCAATGAATCCCCAAACATATGTGAGCTCAATGCTTTCAACTTTGATCTACATATTTTGCCATTTTGATACATGAATACTGCAACCAGCCAATTATGTCTTTTGTTTGAAGGGTATCTAAGATTGTCAGCCCATGCTTTGGTGGTTTGGAGTGGTGTTTTGGAATCCAGGAGTTCCGTATGAAGGGGATTCTCACGACATGAGGTATCCTTACAATTCCAAACAATCGGACCCCAAACCACGTGTCAACCTTTGGTTGAGATTAGCCATGTGCTGATATCAGTCTGAAAAAAACACCAACCTCCAAATTGATGGTTCAGAAACTCATCTTCCCCCTTTCCCATTTTATTTAACATTGCCATACATTGGGGTCAGTTGCCATTTTTAGATAGACTCATATACATACATACCATTGATATCATTGATCTGCCTATAAGCTATCCTCATTATAGTTGGTTATATCATGTTATATCCACCATTTTCGAACACACCCTTCATATCCCTTCATGGTCTTCTGATGATGCCTTTCTGCTGTCCAAAAATCGAGGCCGTGGACCCTGCCAGTGAGAAGAGTTGGGTTGAGTTGGCGGCGGAGGACGGGAGTGGAACCAATCTGAGTTACGGCTGCCCCCGTTGGTTGGTGATTATATGGGATACCGCTATCCAATATATTTTGGATTCTTCTGGGGATTATCATCATCCACGGATGGAATCTTGAATCCTGGTTAATCAGAGAGTACTGTGAAAAAAGGGATGACAGAGGGTTTTGAGTACATTTGAGTATACTGGATCCATGCGAACTGAAAAAAACCCAGGAATGGCTAGTGAATTGCTTGAATATCTAAGTGAATGCTAAATGAAGGGAGAAGTATCATTTCGAGTCATAAGGTTTGAGGTTGAATAAGTGAGGATATGAACTGACAAAGATGTCGAAGTGGGTCAAAAAAAAGGAGGAACCAACAACACATCCGAAAATAGAGGATCGTATTCAATTTGGAATGTGAAAGTCAGGGTTTTGATGCGCTTTGACCTATATCAACACCTTTGGACTCTATGTTTGGTGGATATTGTAATATTACGCGCAGGCACCATCGTTTGCCCAAACTTTTAATAGTGTTTCACGTTCTTACATAAAACATGTCCTATATTCATAACATATATGATATCATGATCATTCTCATATCATGTATGTTGTAATATCATGTATGTTACCATTTAGGGTGGGGGTTGGGGGGTATCCTGATTTTTGTATGATTGATCATGATATTCTCATATGATGTATGTTGTAATGTCATATAGGTTACCATTTAGGGTGGGGGGGGGGTTGGGGGGGTATCCCGATTTTTGTATGATTTTACATGTCATTATATACGACATGTCGCATGTACACAACATGTATGTTATCATGATCATGCTCATATCATGTATGTTGTAATATCATGATATGTGTAATATCATGATATATGTATGATGTTACATGCTATTAAATGTAAAATGACAAATATACAAAACATGCATGTTCTCATGATCATTGTCATGTATGTTGTCATGTTCATGGCATGCATGATTTCATCTTCATGGTACTACTGGGATGATTCGACTTGCACCATCTCCTATATCCCGCAGTATATTAGATCCCCGGCGCAAGTGCCTATGAGGGCTTGGCATCTGCTGCTCGCTTGGCTCACGCCAAAAGAAAGAGCGATGGAACGCTGATGATGCCACCAAGACTGTGTTTCAATTTGAGTCTTGCAATTGGATGCATGCCGTCTGAACCCCCTGCCTTGCCGCGGAGAAAATGGGACAAGAGACAGAGTAGCTGCTTCATGATGACAGGAGCGATGATGAGAATGACAGGATCGATGATGAGGATGATGATGATGATGATGATGATGATGATGATGACCGTCGTTGCGCCTCCGGGCAAACGATGGCGCCTGACCGTAATATTAGCCAGAAACGATGGTGAAGCCTGTAGCAGTACCACAGGGTTTCGTTGGGAACTTTGTAGTCCTTCTGCCGGGACTCATGACAGACACAGTAGCTGCCTAGATGACACACGACTTTCTTCACTGCTCTGGATACCCAGTTCAACGAATGATCGGGTATGTCTGAAAAGGGGGTTTGCCCAAAATCGGCCACTTGAACACCGAAGCTACTGGGTATACTGGGTATTGGCTGCTTGCATTTCTTTCCAATTTAGGAAACTCAATTTCTGGAGCATAATTCTTGCGCGCTCCCAAAGCGGATGGTTTGGATACTGGTGGCGTGTTTTCAAAGAGGTCAGGATGGATTTATACCGGCAGTTGGGTTCGTTGGAACATTGGCTACCCCAGAATCCTAGGCTTATTATATAATCATATATAATTCTCATTTTCTATCATTTTCCCATGTTTGCCCATGTATATTTTGCCCATGATGTGCCCAATGAAATGGCCAATGTGGCCTTATTGGGCTTGCCATGGCTTGACCTACCGCTCAGAAGAAGCCACAAATTTCGATGGTCAAGGAGGTTTTTCTCTGTTTTCATCCCCTGTCTGGAGATGTGGGTGAGTCTGAAAATAGAGGATATCCACAATTACAGCAATTTTGATAAGAAAATTATGATATTTCATTATTCATTGGAGTTTGATGATGCCCACATTTTCAGACAAACCCATGTAGTAGTCAACCATTGGCGGTAGAGAGAGGACCTTTCTTGCTTCCATTTTGAGTTGCAACTTCAGGCCACTTCTGTTTGGTGATATACCATATGTTGTTGCTTGAATCCCTATTTAGAGGTCAAAGATCACTTTTTTGTTGATTTAATCGGGATTTGTACAATACAGGGGAAATTCTACAAACCAAACTTTCAGGTGTTTGTGATTGATTTGATAGGTTTGAATCATGCCATTAGGTGATAGTTCTGGACCCCAGCAACGCTGACTGCATCCAGGAGTTCTCTAAATTGGACCCAGAGCTACGAGTCTCAGATGAACTCAGGGTCCTGGGGTATCATGGACATGACCGATTCACCAAATCCGTAATCAGAATATGCACCAATTTGCGTAAACCATTCTGCCTATTTCATGTATTTACACATATCAAATATATATATATATATATAATGTATTTACACATGGGTGTGTTTGAAAACGAGGGATACCCCAATTTATGGTGATTTTATGGTGATTTTACGGGGGAACATGATGATTATGCATCAATTCTTGGTGTAGTTACCCTTATTTCCAGACAAACCCATATGCACAAACATGCGTATAGACTAATAGAATGGTATTGAGCGCAAAGTCCAAAAATTGCACGAGCTAAGATTAGCCAAGTGCTCCTTTGCATGGCCTCCTATCGGCACACTCCAGAGCCTACTCTTTATCAGTGGCCCAACGGCCCACACTCCAAACGATTGGCTGTTTCTTTGTTTTACAGCATCCCATTGCAAAGGGCGTATACCCGATTTCATAAACCTCTATTCGGGATTGTTTATGGCGTTGGGTTTAACCGCATTTTGATCCCTTTTGATCATGGGGACTTACGACATCATTTTCAACCATGTACGGTACTATTGGAGATGGTTCTCCGTTTTAGTGAATTGTAGAGAAGTATGGTTTTCCTCTACTAAATTTCAGGAGAATCGGACTATACAGGATTGCTCCAAACCATAGCTAAGATGATAGCCACAAGACGGGTAATCAACATTTCACATTTGACCTCCGTCTATATTACACCAATTAGCTTCTAGTAGACTAACATAGCTATGGAAAACAGCCCATTTATACATTATTTACCTCCAAAAATAGTGATTTTCCACGGTTATCTTAGTTTACTGCAGGGTACCCCCCTTGTACCTGCAGTGTTTGGAGCACCCCTGCACTACCACCAGCCACAACGGTTGCCGAGGAAATCTGACGCGCTTGGACGTCTTAGCCGACTCCGGGGACCGGATAAAGGGCAAGGGACGGTAAAGATCACTGAGCCATCAACAAAATACCCTCTGGTAAACTAACATAGCTATGGAAAATCACTATTTTAATAGGTAAATGGTAAATCTTCTATAAATGGGCTATTTTCCATAGCGATGTTAGTTTACTGGAGGGTACCCTGGTTGATTGGCCAATATGGGGACTCATACTTATATACTACCTTTCTTATGTGGGGATTGTGGCAACCCATAGTAGGGAAACCGTTTTCAAGCAATTCGTTTGATGAAAGAATCCAGCGAAGTGGTTACTGGGGTAAACCCGCATGAACCAACTGATAGGGGCACCGAAAATAGGAGACCCTTATGGGGTTGGAAAAATGGGAAAATGGTTGGTATTTCCAAACCATCTACTCTTTGTGGGGTTGGAAATACACCTGATGGAAAAATGCAACTGACCCGTGGAAGTGAACTGATTTCAATAATCTCGCTGAATGATGGGACAATTTCCGACAACATTGAGCTGCATTTCTTTAGTGAATACAGTATGTAATTGGTCCATCGTACAAAACACTGTTCTGGATCGATGAAAATGACCACACAGCGTCATTGGATTGATGGTTGATAGGGGGTAAATATCCCAACAAGGCTTTATTTCAGCTGGGTGAATTATTGTCTTTTAGCATCTTTTATCCAGTTAGAGGATAGTTGGTTACATACATCCTATGATATCGCGATGAATACCCATTAATATCCATTATACCCCAGTGATGGCAACTTTTTCCAGTGTTAGCTTAGGGGTTTCACTCCAGATAGTTCGGTTCGGTTCCGTGCAGCTTCCGTTGTGCGGGGAACCCGGGCGGAACCTCCCGGGAGGTTCCTGAGGTTTGGGTCTGGCGTTCGTCGCCCGTCGCCAGGGTTGAAACGCCGTGCATTTTTAGATCGCGTCGGGCTGGTAGAAGCCAGCGCTTGTTTTTGGGATGCATACCCTCTGGTAAACTAACATAACTATAGAAAATCATCATTTTTAATGGGAAAATCCACTATAAATGGTCATTTTCAATAGCTATGTTAGTTTACCAGAGGGTAATCAGATCTCCTGGGTTTTCCGAGAGTGTGTTGGTATGCAGAGATCATTCTTGAAGGCAGAGATCATTCTTCAGTTCTGCAGTGACATGGTTCAGTGCAGGCTTGGCGTCTTGGTATGTCTAGGTATGCATGCTACTGGTGAAAGGCAGGGAGATTTGAAACTGGTCCCTAAACATGGAGAAATGGGATATGATGAATATGTCTGAATACATGTTGAGAAGATAATATGATGTGATATGTATATGATACAATAAAAAAAAAATATATATACATACACCAATATATCATAGTACAATCTATTTAAGCAACCTAGTTTTGTATATGGGATATACTTAAAAATGGTATACGACTATTTCATGACAATGTATATACAATGTATGTATATACAGATACACATGCTTTTTGATAGAATACTGTTTCATTTGATAATATAATATGGTTTGATCTAATACAACATGACACAATATAATACGGTATATTTTTATATGAGACAATACAATATTGTATAGCAATAATAGACTATGATATATGATGTAATATAGTATCATATGTTGTAGAATAAGAAAACACAATACAATATCATATGGTATTATGATGTATTATGTAAAATAATATGCTATCATGCAACGTAGAGGAAGATGATATGATACCATGTAATGGAATTTAACATGACATAATATCTAGTATAATACGATACAATATATCACAATACAATACGTCATATTTCATCACAAGGTGAATTGGTGTATTGTTTATAGATGCACTGTATATATAACTATGTGCATAGAATTCACCGGTATACATCTAAATATATACATATTCATACAAACATGTAAGGATTTTGTATATATCCATGTACGTAATGTAATGTAGTGTACTGTAATGCAATGCAATGTAATGCAATGCAATGCCATGTAATGCAATGTATGTATGTATACATTATATATATATATATACTATGATATATATATATAATTATATATACACACATGCAAATGCATAGATATCAAATAATATACATATTCAACTAAACATTTGTTTTTCAGTGGGCTAGTCATGCTGTTACAGTGCATGGTGGTTCCAGATCCCCTCACAGCGTTCGGAAGACGCTGCGTCTTGGGAACGTCGTCCGAGCTGTTCTCTGGCAGGACGCTTGCGACTTCTACGTCGATATTTTTGCCTCGAAAGCTGGGAGAATCAAGTGAGGAGCCTCGATTTTCTGATGTTTTCAACCCCAATTTATGGGTGATATAATGGAGATTTTTATGTGTACAATCTGGATATTTACTGGGATATTTTTATGTGTACACATTTGGTTTCAAAACTACTGGATGCCGGATTTTCTGGGAAAACTGGCGAATCGTAGGAACAAAAATGGGTGATTTTCGAAGAAGACAACATGACAATATATGCGTCTTTGTGCAGGGTAACAAAATTCATCTATGGCAACTTTAATGATGATGTACACGCATATCTATAGATATAGAGATATCTAGAGACATACGGTTCGGGTCAAGGCTTAGGGGTCGTGCCTGGAAGGCAGCCTCTTGTGCATCATCTTACTGGTTCTGAACGTAGGGAATGGGGGTTGCTGGGATGATTGTGAAAATGGTTATGGAATAGGTCAGCAACCCCCATTCCCTGCGTTTAGCACCAGTAAGTCATTTGTTTTCGACTCGAAGTTGTTGACCGAGAGTTTGGATGATGGGTTTTCTCTCACGTGTGTCATTAATTTGAGGACATCTGATAGCAGACCCAGTACACTCCGGTCACCTGGTGATGCCTCGGATATCAGATCTGAGAAATATAAGTTTGAACGGGGAGAATAAGTTGATGGGATACTGATTCATCATGATTAATGTATATTAATGGTATAATAGGTTGATAATATAAAGAGAGTGGGAGATTCACGAGATTTGAATAGTAATTAAACATGGCTGGGAATCCCTGAACTGGCCATGGAGGTTTAGTTTGCTGGGAAACTTATCGAACTAAATGGTGGATTTTTCAGCAAGCTACGTTTGATTACCGGAGGGGACCTAGAATGAATGGACAATTCAAGATTGAAATAATGTATATCATATTATATAATACAGTATTCAATCCGATTGTACAATTGCGTTGGAAATTCACATGGATCCAGTTTTCAATGCGAAGTTACGGGATCCCATTTGACCTTTTTCTTGCCTTTGCCAGGTGGAATCCCAAGTTGCAATTGGGGAGATGTTTGCTACAGCAGCAACTCTGGCGAGACCTTAGGTCCAGGTAGTTTGGAATTGGGGATTTCCTCAGCAGATCATGGGATATAGGGGGGTACGGTATATAGTGGAGTATATAATCAACAGGACATGATACGGGTCTGTCCAGAAATTGGATATACCATGATATACCTCAAAAATGGTAATTATTGAATGGAACATTGTGGCGAACCATCGGATTTTGGTGTACCATATTTTCAGACAAACCCATATGGGGCTTTCCTAAGTCGTTGGAGACCCAAAAAAAATAAGGCAATTTTCTTTGGTTTGGAAACCAATGGCTTGGGGTATGCCTATTTCGGGAAACACACGTAGGATTGAATACTGAAACAAATCCTATGATTGGGATACCCGCTGGTAGTCAAACATGGCAATGGAAAATCACCCATTCAGTTTGATCATTTTACATTTAGTTCGATGCCTTCCCATTTAAATGCCTATTTTTAGAGGATTTCCTAGCTAGCCAGGTTTGATTACCAAATGGCAATATGGGGGAATATTTTAATATCATTTTGCAGGAAATCTATGAAAGTTTGCAGAGTCACTTCAGTGACAGTGAGAGTTGCAGTTGTGGATTTCAACCATGTAGGCTTTGATCATTGTGTACCCAAACTGGACATCCATCAGCTGGCAATGATAACCGGATCCATGACGTGAATGAGTGCACATGTATATATATATATATATTTAAATAGATAGATATATATGTACACTTATTTACATCGCATCCTTGCAATCTTCGTGGTGCACATATCTATATTCGTAACATTGAAATAACACATACTGTATGTATTGTTCCAGGGGATTCATGACTGGGCCCTGAGATTCTGTGTGTCCGAAAACTGGATGATTCATAATGGAAAATCCTATCAAAATGGATGACCATTGGGGGGTACCATCATTTGAGGAAACCTCCATGTTACTGTATATGTATTGTATTATATACAGACCCTGAAATTAATCATTGTTTAGTGGAAACGCATCTTCCAAAGCCCGAAGATGAGCAAGGTCTATGTTACTGGGGGGATCTGGAGGGTATATCAAACTATATGGAGGTTTCCTAAAATAGGGCTACCCCCAAATCATCCATTTTAAATCCAGATTTTCCATTATAAACCATCCATTTTGGGGTACACAACACCACTCTCTCTGTATCTACTGCCATGAGCCTGAGCCCTGAGGCACCTATTCTCCATTACTTCCGAGGACGATGACGAAAAGGCTCCGGACGTCTATTTCTTCAACCCGGCCGGGGGCCCCTCCTGGAGAACAGGTGAAACACCGGAGGGGGGGGGTGGCGATTTGTATGGAACATTTGTTGCGAAAAAGATGATCTTGGAAGATGTGGAATATTATATATATAAATAAATATACCATAATGGATGATTATTATTCAATAACATCCATTAACTATTATAATGGATGTTAATGGATGATGTTATATATACAATTGAATATATTTGGAATGTATAGTTGGTTTCATGCGAAACATTTTCCGAATGCTTTTTTGGCAGTGACATTTCCTCCCAAACCATCTCTCAGGCCGATACGTTGTTCGACGATCCCCTGCGCAAGGCCGGGGGCCTCTCGGTCCGTCGCCAGTGCTTGAGTACAGAAATCAAACATGGCTTGCTGGAAAATCCCCTCTGATATTCCCATTCAAACATAAGCAAACCATTCCTTTAGAATTAGGGCATGATTCTCCTTGCCTTGTTTGATTGCCGGAGGGTAAATCCCCATAAGTTGGATTTTAAGGTCCCTTTTTATATCCAATTTTATCTCCATTATACCAGCATTTTTGATGGTTAAATCACCATGTCCACTCCGGCAATCCCGACATGACGTGACATGAAGTGACGCAGTTTGCATGGCATCTCTTCCAGTGCAAAACTTGGCAACCGAAATACATTCATGGCAACCTCATGGCTGACTTTACTCCCAATGATCATAATGGTTACCCTCTGGTTATTTAACATAGCCACGGAAAATGGCTAATTTTGGATGATTTTCCCATTAAAACCTCCATTTATAGGGGATTTTCCATGGCTATGATTGTCATAACCAGATGGTCAAAAATCCGTGGGTTTCTCCGTTCAGAATGTTGGATGGAGGACTCGGCCAACTAGAACGGGGATATTAAATTGGAATATAACCAGCATCAGATACATGTGGAGGTTTCCTAAAATAGGGGTACCCAAAAATGGATGGTTTATAATGGAAAATCTGGATTTAAAATGGATGAGAACTGGGGGTAGCCCTATTTTAGGAAACCTCCATGTGCCGTGGTCGATTTTTAAGCCATGAATTCGGGGATGGCCATCAATCCATCAAGAGGGATGACTTTTTTTCCGCATGAATTGGGGAATCCCACTATCAGATGGTTGACCCTACCCCATACCCTCCAGTAAACTAACATAGCTATTGAAAATGGCCATAGAAATAGTTGATTTTCCCATTAAAAATGGTGATTTTCCATAGTTGTGTTAGTTTACCATAGGTTTGGGAAAATCGTCAAATCATGATTGGCTATTAGAATCAATTATATAATATATATAGATATATTGTGACTTAGTTGATGATTAGCTTGTGGAAGATCATGATTAGTCATCAAATTGACAATCGGCCAAATATGGGAAAGTATCCAGAGAGTTGAACCCCCAACTTTTTGGATTCCGCGCCTGTGCGTATTCTTGTAACATGACTTTATTCTGTCGGATTAGTGCTTTGACGTTTCTGATGCGTTGCAAGTCTTGATCCCTTTCTGGGTATTTTTCTGATACTCACTGACCCTCAAAGTCCTGGAATTGAACGGGAAAATTCAGAGGAACACCACCATATGTGAGTAAGATTTCCCTTCAATCCATCGATTTTACAATTTGTTTAATCCCCAAACCTGGCTTGCCGACTTCAAAAAGAAACGGGAACAGCCCGATCTGAGGCTGGCGCAGAACCCGAAAGGGGGTCAAGCACCAGTAAGTAGTAGGAGCATCCAGGAGCTATAAAGCACACAGAACAGTACATCCTCAATCTGAAGCACAAGCCTCCGATTTCAATGTAATGATTTCAAACGACCTACTGTAAATTGCTCCAACGAGTAAACCCAATACCATTTGCACCATCCCCAATGACTTGCCACTGTCATCTCCATGTGGTTGTCTATGGCATTGGGGTTACTACATCATTAAATTCTCGTTATATTCCCATGATACCACCAATATATCCCCATGATATTCCCACTATGTCCCCAGTATACCGCCAATGTACAGTAGCTACAAGTTACCACATTATCACTATGTGACTATGTGCATTATCATCCCCACATTTTATCACATGTTGTTGGGTAAATACCAATAATATCGCAAGATCTCTTTGTTGAAAATATTAGTTACCATTATTACTTTTGAATTACCACATTCTCACTATATTCCCATGATATTCGTATTGTATCACCATTATACCAGCATTACAACTACAGTTTAATCAACTGTTTCATTATATCAGCACATATCAGCACATATCAGCACATATCAGCACTATACTATCCATTATTCCCTTCATTCCACCATATGACTACATTTAATCACCATTCTCATTATATTCCCATGATATTCTCATTATATCGTGATCATTGCAGCTACACTTTATATACCCAACAATATAATTGTTCCCGAGAGCGTCTGCAAAGTTTTTTTTTTTAAAGGGAGCTGCATTATTACATCTTCATCTCTTCACATCTGCATATCTTACATCTGCACATCTTACATCTTCATATCTTTACATTTGCATGTCTTCACATCTGCATATCTTCACATCTTACATCTGCACATCTTTCATCTTCATATCTTTACATTTGCATGTCTTCACATCTGCATATCTTCACATCTTACATCTGCACATCTTTCATCTTCATATCTTTACATTTGCATGTCTTCACATCTGCATGTCTTCACATCTTCATACTTCACATCTTCATATCTTCACATCTGCATATCTTCACATCTGCACTTCTTCACATCTGCANTCTGCATGTCTTCACATCTTCATACTTCACATCTTCATATCTTCACATCTGCATATCTTCACATCTGCACTTCTTCACATCTGCATACCTTTCTCTCCTATCTCTCTTCTCTTTTCTGCTAATGTCTATTTCTTTCTTAAGGCGGGCAGTGCCAACGAGGAATCACGAGATGCAACCCTTTCGCACGAAATAAGGTTCGATCGTCAAAAGCAGGTAAAATTGCGAGTTATCTTGGCCGCGCGCAACCTTTTCGCACGAAATGAGGTTCGATCGGCAAAAACCGAGGTAAAATTGCGAGTTATCTTGGCCGCGCGCATCCTTTTCGCACGAAATGAGGTTCGATCGTCCAAAACTGAGGTAAAATTGCGAGTTATCTTGGCCCCACGCAACCCTTTCGCACGAAACGAGGTTCGATCGTCAAAAGTTGAGGTAAGATTGCGATCGATCGTCAAAAACTGAGGTAAAATTGCAATTTTTGAGGGGTCTACGGGAGTCTACAGCGGGTTCCCCTGCATAATGGGACGTTTTGAGTTTTGCAATTGTTTGCAATCTTTCACACGTGACAAAAACTGATGCAAAATAGGGATTTTGATGAGTCTACAGCGGGTTCCCATGCATAATGGGACGTTTTGTGTCTTGCACTTGTTCCCGAAAGCGTTTGCGAAGGGTTTTTCGTAAAAAGGGAGCTGCATTATTACATCTTTATCTCTTCACATCTGCACATCTTACATCTGCACATCTTACATCTTCATATCTATACATTTGCATGTCTTCACATCTGCATATCTTCACATCTTACATCTGCACATCTTTCATCTTCATATCTTTACATTTGCATGTCTTCACATCTGCATATCTTCACATCTTACATCTGCACATCTTTCATCTTCATATCTTTACATTTGCATGTCTTCACATCTGCATGTCTTCACATCTGCACATCTTACATCTGCACAGCTTACATCTTCATATCTTTACATCTGCATGTCTTCACATCTGCGCTTCTTCACATCTGCATACGTTTCTCTCCTCTCTCTCTTTTCTTTTCTGCTATTTTCTATTTCTTTCTCAAGGCGGGCAGTGCCAACGAGGAATCACGAGATGCAACCCTTTCGCACGAAATGAGGTTCGATCGTCAAAAACCGAGGTAAAATTGCGAGTTATCTTGGCCGCGCTTATCCTTTTCGCACGAAATGAGGTTCGATCGTCGAAAACTGAGGTAAAATTGCGAGTTATCAATTGGCCCCAGGCAACCCTTTCGCACGAAACGAGGTTCGATCGTCAAAAGCTGAGGTAAGTTTGCGATTGTCACAGGTCCCGCGCCGATCGTCAAAAACTGAGGTAAAATTGCAATTTTTGAGGGGTCTACGGGAGTCTACAGCGGGTTCCCCTGCATAATGGGACGTTTTGAGTTTTGCAATTTATTTGCAATCTTTCACAAGTGACAAAAACTGATGCAAAATAGGGATTTTGACGAGTCTACAGCGGGTTCCCATGCATAATGGGACATTTTGTGTCTTGCATTTGTTCAAGAGTGAGAAAGACTGAAGTAAAATTGCGATTTGGAGGAGTCGACACAGCGTTCCCAAGCATAATGGGACGTTTTGTTTGCAAGAGTCTCTGTGGAAAGGTACTTGTGTATAAAAGTGTTTGTGTGTAACAGGGTCTGTGTGTAACAGGGGTTTGTGTGTGAACGCATTTGTGTGTAAAAGGGTCTGTGTGTAAAAGGGTCTGTGTGTAAAGGTGTCTGTCTGTAAAAGGGTTTGTGTGTAAAAGCATCTGTGTGTAAAAGGGTCTGTGTGTAAAGGTGTCTGTGTGTAAAAGCGTCTGTGTAAAAGCATCTGTGTGTAAAAGGGTCTGTGTGTAAAAGCGTCTGTGTGTTAAAGGGTTTGCGTGTAAAAGCGTCTCTGTGTAAAAGTGCTTGTGTGTAAAAGCAACTGTGTGTAAAAGGTGTCTGTGTGTAAACGCGCTTGTGTGTAAAAGCGTCTGTGTGTATGAGGGTCTGTGTGTAAAAGTGTCTCTTTGTAAAGGTGTTTGTGTGTAAAAGCGTCTTTGTGTAAAAGTGTCTGTGTGTAAAAGGGTATGTGTGTAAAAGTTCTTGTGTGTAAAAGCGCTTGTGTGTAAGAGGTGTTTGTGTGTCAGAGGTGTTTGCGTGTAAAAGCGTCTCTGTGTAAAAGGGTCTGCGTGTAAAAGTGTTTGCGTGTAAAAGCGTCTGTGTGTAAAAGGGTCTGTGTGTAAAAGCATCTGTGTGTAAAAGGGTCTGTGTGTAAAAGGGGTCTGTGTGTAAAAGCGTCTGTGTGTAAAAGGGTCTGTGTGTAAAAGGGGTCTGTGTGTAAAAGCGTCTGTGTGTAAAAGCGTTTGTGTGTAAAAGTGTCTGTGTGTAAACGGCGTTTGTGTGTAAAAGTTTGTGTGTGTGTCTAAAAGAGTTTGTGCATAAAAGCGTCTTGTGTCAAAGCGTCTGTGTGTGTCTAAAAGAGTTTGTGCATAAAAGCGTCTTGTGTCAAAGCGTCTGTGTGTAAAGGGTTTCTGTGTGTAAAAGGGTTTTTGTGTAATGGCGTCTCTGTCAAAGTGTGTTTGTCTTAAAGTTTTTGTGTGTGAAAAGGGTTTCTGTGTGAAAGCGTCTCTGTGTAAAAGGGGTTTGTGTGTAAAAGGGTCTGTGTGTAAAAGGGGTCTGTGTGTACTAAACGTCTGTGTTGGAAAGTTTCTGTATGTAAAAGGTGTTTGTAATAGCGTCCGTGTTTATAAGTGTTTACGTGTGTCAATGGCCCGAGTCTGTGTGTAAAAAAGTTTCTGTGTGTGAAAGCGTCTTGTGTGTAAATGCGTTTGCCTGTGGGTAACTGAGGTTTGCGTGTAAACATTTCTGTGTGTAAAAGGGATAAAAGCGGTGTGTGTGTGTGTAAATGGTTGGTTCACGGTTTGGATGTGCAAAAGTGACTGTGTGTGCAAAGCGTTTGGTGTCTTTCAAGCCTTGATTTTCACTTACAGAAGGAATGGTGGCCTACGTGCGAAGTTGAATTTCATCTGTTTGCTGTTGTCCGTTTTCGTTGTTTTGCATTTTTTTTGGTCTTCGCACTGTCGGGCTTCATGGCTCAAGACTTTGCTGTTTGCTTGCTGCTTCTGATGCTTCCTATGGATGTGTCCGTGAAGCTGAAGGAGCTGCAAGGCGGCGCGGTCACGCATGGCCGTAAATGGTTGGATGACGGGTTGAAATCGTTAAACGAGGACGAGGTGCGGTCGCTTGCATCTTTGTTATCAGTATCGTTTGCGAGAGGAGACGACGTGGAAAAGATCGTTGTGAGGTTGTCGCAGAAGATGTGGCTCGAAGAGTCCATGCGAGTGGCAGACTATTCGTTCCGAACGAGCGTGAATCGGCTGTGCGAGGATGCTAGTGCCAAAGGTGTTTCGTCGCTGAAGGACGTTTTGAAAGATGAAGTGGAGGTTTTGACACGGTAGGCAGCTAGGAACAACTTGCAGTGGTTGCAGCATGCTGTTGAGGAATTGCCGCGTCACAATCTTGCGGCGGTATGCAAAGCTTTCGGTATCGAGCAAAAAAAGGTCAGCGCAAAGTACCGATGGAGGAGCTGCGTGTTGGTCTCGTGCAGCGTGTGGCATCGCAGGCACGTGCTTTGCTGAAGACACACCGCGCAGATGCAGAACAGGAAATATGACTGGCTCTTGGATGCTGTGTGGCTTCGTGACGAAGACTTTGTTGAGTCGTCTGAGCCGGTTATGCGCAGCGAGCTTGATTCTGACGCATATGAACTTGCCACGTGGCGCAAGGTGGTGTTTGCTGTTCTGTTGCGTGCTGCTTCTGTCGTTACATGCTCGCCCGACGCTCAGGTTCAGGTGGTGCGGCGCATCATCAAGGCAAAAATCCGTGAGCATGCAACTCGGGGAGACAAAGTCTTGCCCTTCCTGCTGAAGTTCCGGGATATCGTGGAAAGGCTAAGCCACCACTTGATGGTGGAGCGCCTAGTTGCAATTTGCCTTGCTTGCTGGGTGTCAGGTTTGAACCCAATAGGTTCTTTGTAAGTTGCGTGGCTTGTTTGGTATCGGGTGTAATATGTTTTACCGCACTTAAGTTAAATTCATATTTTGTTGATCTCGTTGATCTCGTAGTGACGCTGCGCCGTGTGTACCTTGTGGTGCAGCCGCATGTGTGCAGACAAGTTTGCACTGCGGAGGGGCGTTGTGTGTGGCGGGGCATTGATGGTTGCAGGCACAGAACGTGGCTGTTGCAGACACGAAGCGCCCTCGCGAAGTGTTGGCGGAGGAGCTGCTCCGGTAATTGTAGGATGGGAAGTCAAGAGTAGCGAATAGACTGTAGGTGCAGTCGGGTACTGAAGATGTCTGTCGTTGTGGCTCGTTGATAGGGTAGCAATAGTCAGTAGCACGCACATTTTTTGGAGAAGGGATTTGCGTCGGCAGGACACGAAGAAGTCGAAGGATCTTGGAGCAAAGCTGCAGGATCTCCGTCAAGTTGTCTCCGACAGGGGGTCGGGCTGGTCTGCTGCAAGTTTTGCAGACAATGAAGCAGAACGTGCTCAGAAGAGTGGGAAATGTAGCCAAAATTGATATAAAGGAGCCTGGCACGAAGGCATACGTGTCGAATGGCATCATCCGTGCAAAGCTTGTTGATCTCCTTGCGCCTGGGGCCTGGGGCTGGGGTGTGCATGGGAGTTTTTCTTATTGCTACTGGAATGTAGTGGTGTTCTTTTTTTTTTAACGGCATTTTGTGTCGTGCACGAGGTTGATTCGTGTCGGTCACATGTGGGATTTGCAGACAGTTTTTGGGAATTGAAGGGCCAGTGGTGTATGCGCCACATGGTTTATGTAATATACGTCTGGTGAATAACATTTTCTGGGGCAGGACGACAAGAACGAAGACGATGCGATAGACTTGTCGCAACTTGGGGAAATCTTTGCGGAGGGAGATGAAGGGCAATTTCGACGAGCTGTGGCGGAAGTGAGAGGACAAAAGCTTCTGGAATGGGGCGTGAGGCGGATGTAGTTTCAGGTCCCTGCGTTGTAAGGCATCAGTGTGTGCCTTACTTTTGTTTGTCTCGGCATCTTTGGATGTAAAAACGTTTGCGTGTAAAAAAGGGCGTTCTATTTAAGCACGGTGTCTAGTGATAGACTTCTATGTAAGAAAATAATGCGGGTTGTCATTCGCGAGTAGTGAGATGTGTGGTCACCAATTTCTCGTGTCTGGGTCGTGTTTGGTTCTGTGTATAAGAAATATATCCGTGGAAAAGCGTGTGCGTGTAAAAGCGTCTGTGTGTACAAGTGGAGTTGTATAAACGAGTGTAAAAGAGTATGTGGGTAAAAGCGTTTGTGTGTAAAGGTGTTTGTGTGTGAAGGCGTTTGTGTGTAACAGGTGTCTGTGTGTAAAAGTGTCTGTGTATAAAAGTGTCTGTGTGTAAGAGCATCTATGTGTATAAAAAGGCTCCGTGTGCAAGCATCCGTGTGTGTAGGCTCATACGGTTAGTTACTGGAGTTGGCTTCATCATCGGGTCTACAGGATTCTTTAGCAAGCCCCAGCCGCAGATTGAAAAGTTGGAAATATTTGCATTTCAAAATCCGCATTGCAGTTTCGTTTGTGCCAGGAGATTCCAGGCGAGGACTTCATCGGATCTTCACATCTTCACCGCTTCACATTTTTACATCCTGACATCTTCACCTCCTCGTCCCCACATCTGCGCATCTTCACATCTTTCTCATCCTCACATCCCCACATCTTCAGATCTTCACATAGTCACAACATTTCACATCTTCACCTCTTCACATCCTCACATCTTCAAACCATCAAATCTTAACATCTTCACATCCTCACATCTTCACATCTTCGCATCATCACATCCTCACATATTCATCACATCCTCACCTCTTTACATACTGACATCTTCATATCCATGTGCAAAAAACTGATGTAAACACATCTTCCAATCAAAGATACATATCAACACGCCTTCACAACATGTTTACAACATTTCTTCTTATTTGCACCTTATGCATTCAGCATGTATTTCTTCATGTATGGTTCATGCTTTACGATCTTCACATTTACACATCTCCCTATACTTCTCTTCGCTCTCGGGCCATCCGTCGTCTAGTTTTTGATTACCATGATAACTATTGTGATAGGTCCTTGGTGATTCTTCATAGCCAGCATAAAAATTCATAGTGGATAATTGTGATTACCACTAATTCTGATTACCATCATAACTAGACTTTACCCAGATATTGAAATAATTGCGATTACGATTGCCATTATTAATCCTTTCCCTCTAATATTCAACACCCCTTTGCAAACCATGGTTTAGTAGGGAGTGTCCACATAATTGGGACCATTTTGAAGGGGTGTTTCATACTAGGGTCCTTGGATTGGTTGAAGGGACAATTTACAGGAAACCATGGATTTTCGTCTGAAATATGGAGCTTTCCGGTTTCAATTTTCCCTTTAACCAATCCATTGATAGGAGGATGGGATCATTGTGATTCTTAACCGCTGCGACCTCTGCTTCGCCCTGGCCAGGATGAACCGTTCGACAATCGCTTCTGCCCCAGCTTCAGATGCGCGTTTCTTGGCCCGAGCGCGGGTGCAGCATCGGGATCCGTGGTTGCCCTCCGGGAATCGAACATGGCAATGGGGAAATCCCACTCGAAATGGAGGTTTATATATAGCTGGGAAAATCATCGGATATCATCGGCATTTTTGCCGCAAACCACGTTTGATAGATCATTTTTCGGCAAATAGAGAGGCGGTTTTCTGGTTTCCAGATCCATGTGAGGTTGATTGGTGATATTGATATTCATTGTTGACATGGAACAGGATATGTAACATGGCTGGAATTTTGTGAACTCACACATTGACTTACGTCAGGTAGGTGGCACAAACATGGCATCCTTTTTTTTTCTGTATAATAAACATATGAATCCATATGATACCCAGGTGATGTATAGGTGATACAAATATACAGAGGAGATACAAATATACATTTATTTGTATCACATAAATCCATATAAATCCATATGAATCATTTATATATATATACCACATGAAGAGAAACCACTTTCGATTCCTGTGGCCCGCCAGGTCTTGACCCAGACACACCCACATTCTCTGGTCCCAAAGATATGTAAGTCATTGAAATCCCCTACTTACCCATGGTTTCTGGTGTTTCATATGATTCCGGGGGAAGGGAATACATATTATAACTCCAAGAAGTAGACTTTATGAAGTTTATGATAGATGTAGCATGACATATCGATAGTTCATGAGGATTCTAAACCAACAACATTTTATCAGGCAGGGGTAGCACCTTGCCGTGTTTTGTTTCCATGGCTTCAACACTTCTGCTTTGGCCTTGGATGGCACATTTTGTCCTCAAAGTTCCCTCCCCATGGGTCCAATAATATCTTTCCGTTGCGCAGTTGTCCTTCAAACAATTTCCATCATTCTATCTACTCAAGGAGAGTTGCTTGTATGAACTACGAGTTTGGGGGATGGTTGCTAGGTTTTTTAGATATTAAATTACAAGCTTCATCGAACGTCATTGTCAGTGGTTGTATCTCCCATTCAGGACCTCAGTATGTCTAGTTATATCGTTGATTCACCGGTTGGCAAAGTGCCTTTGGGGATTACCTCCTTAAATCTTGCTATCCATTCTCGGGTTTGACTCAATTTTGACATGGAGTTCCTTATGTGTTCTCAATTTGTTATCCTCTATTTCTGAGGCATTCACACTGTACAGTTCAATGACTCAATCATGATGTCTCGACCCACAGGAAGCAGTCCATAGCAGTCCTTTTATGTCTGACCATTTTTTGCAGACGATGTGAAAATCTCAATATGCCATGCCCATGCCATACCAAGGACGGAATCAAGAACACTAGAGGGGACGACCACAAAAATCACAATCAGAAGGCAGAGCCGAGCTTCGGGGTAAACTTGCTTCTGCAGCACACTTGGGATTGAACCGCGAAACAATGGGATATTTTTGTCAAAAATCCCGGGTGAATGATTGGTCAAGCATTTTTTGATATTCCAAAATACTTCTTTGCGACAGTTCTCAAAAGAAGGGCTTGTGTTCAATCTGGATAATGTTGAGTGAAATGCCTAGCAAGGCCCTCAACGGTGGTTAAGGCTCTGGCAACCAGCAGTTTTATCCCGAACCAGGGTCAGCCCCCAAACATGTGGTCGCTAAAAAGTGGGGACATGGGATACGCCAGAGTGTGAAAAAAGGCAAAAGAACAACAAACAAGAAATTCCAGACTTACCCTCTGGTTTTTTGAATTAGCTATGGACAATTCCCTACAAATGGTGATTTTAATGGGAAAATCATCTATATAGGGCCATTTCAATAGCTATGGAAAATGATCAGAGGGTAGATGATGGGACAATTCCCAGGAACCCTCCGATTCTCTTTGCGGGTAAAGAGAATGGCTTCCCGTGGATTTTTCCCAGTTTGGTCCAATTGGGCGACGTTTGTCATTGACCATGTCCTCCTAGTTGCGCAAGAAGGGGCCCCAAACAACAGCTTTCTGTTGGCCGTTTCGAACCACAGTATCTATACGATAATTGGGTTTATAGATTTCATAGATATAACTACAGATAGATATGATATTATCATATATTATCCCATCCAACTGTTTATCTAGAAGTTCTGGTGAATATATATATATATATAAATATATATAATATATACAGTTGGATGGCTCTATAAACCAACAAACATAACTAGGGAGCCTCTTCAAACTTCCACAATCTTTAGCACTAAAAATGCGAAGAAGTTGGCTACAGAGGACTTTTTTTGCAACAGTAGGTGGCTTTGTTGAAGCATTAGGTTTTAGGTTCTCCCAAGTTTAGATAAAGCTATATTGGGTTTGTCTGAAAATAGCTTATCCCCAATTCCAATGGATTTTCATCATTTCCCAAACAAGATAGCCTTTCCACTTCATTAAAATAGCCATTTGGGGGGTAGATCCCATTTTCAAGCACACCCATCTGCTGCAGTACGACAGAGCTGAAGCCACTGCTCGTTGCATGGAACGCAAAGGAGGAGCGATGTTCGGATGGACACAATGATTTGTGTCGATATGTTATTTTCATTCATTATCATTGAATATTACAATATATACATGTACATATATAAATATGTTGTTTCATTTCATTTCATTTCATTTCATTTCATTTCATTTCATTTCATTTCATTTCATTTCATTTCATTTCATTTCATTTTTCCATTTCACATATATATATATAGTATGTATACTATCATTGTATTTTCCCAGCCAGCAAGTCTCTGGTACAACTTCTTGAGATCCTGGGATGTCATGGGGAAATTTCGCAGAAACTAAGTCCAAAGAAACTGTCGAACAAGTTAGGATATGTACAGTTTAGGTCTTTGGGTTACTTGGATGTGCATCGCAGTTTAGAACCTGTCAAAAACTGGGAATATTCCATACATAACTGAGGTAAAATGTGTCTTTTTGCACACTTTCTAACTGGGATGCACCCGGAAATAGGGAGGAACGTTGCACATTTACTGAGCAGGTGGAATGAGGGAAGCTATCGACTCTGATCTAGCTGCGGCCATGGAGAATGCTCCTGAAATATGGCCCATGGCCATGTTTTACATTGCAATTTTTGCATCCAATTTGCAGATAACTTTCCGATTTACAGATTGCGCTTTCTAAGTGCCAGGTGAAAAAACACCAGGGAAAATATGTGTCCATAAATGTTGGGAGAGCGAAATGTTTACCAAACGAGCTGGGGACAATGAACTATCTCAACTGACTGGGAAGTGCGCAACCAGAAAGAGCAACACCTGCAATTCAAAGGATTGAACATGATTGAACTTAGGAGGTTGGGCCCAGACAAATAGGTGATAGAACTGAACCAACAATCATCGGGAGAATCTGACAATCTTGGGGAATATGTGGTAGGGTACTCACATCATATGAGATCCATGGGGGTTGTCGCCTCACCGGTACACGCGTTTCGTTCTTGCCTGTGCAGGCGCTAAGATGTTGTAAGTTCCATTTGCAAGAACCAGTACAGTAATCAAAATATCTTTGATTTTTTTAAAGCTATCTATCCTTATCGAACATCTCTTGTCTGAGTTATCTCTACGCTGAGCTATGTCTTTTTTGAGCAACTTCGTTGTTGTGCCTTCTTTGCACTAATCTTCTCTGAGCTACTGGTTCTCTTTGTTTTTCTTTGCGGCGACCTCTTGCTTCTGAGATTCTGGCAGGGGCAGGAGGATCTGACACGGTTTTTTGAAAACGCATTTTTTTTTTATTGCGGCACACGAAATTGTCTGAGTCTTTCCCCTTATTCGCTTTTTTTCATGTTTCCTCATCTTTCTTGGCCTCTCTCTCGCTTTCACTACCTTGTCTTTTTGACTCTTCCGCATCCTCTTCTCCACCTTCCTCCTTTTCCCACCCTCTTCTCTTCCCACCCCGCCCCATCCTGCCGTGTGTGTCATAGCATCAAGCACACGTGCAAGTAGCATAAGAACAGTGTGTAGCGCAGCAGCATGTCCGTGATCAACTATCAGTTGAACGTTACCATCCCCATCCACCCCACTCCCAAATGGACCATGTAACAGATATGTGCGTGTGTGAGTCTGGTGTGGGTGCGTGGATGAGTCAGATCCGTGTGAATATGTGAGGTATGGCTGTGTGAGTGTGTGAGTCTGAGAAGACATTTGCCATCCAGGGTCCATTAGCCAGTGAGGAAGATGCCAGGGCACTCTTGGGAAATGCTTGGTTAGTGGCACAAACATGTCATGTCCAGCAAAACACAGATAAAATAAAGGGAGCTGATTGATCCTATACTGTCCAACAATGTTTACAGCTAGGGGAATAAATGTGACCATCAATGGGATGTAGAAGCAAGCTTACTTGTGATCGATCCGCTGGTAGTGGAGATAGTATGAGGACAGATCCAACAGCTTGCTCCATCATGCGTCATGGGGATGCAACCAGAAAATGTTGAACAAACCATTGGCAGTTCTTAAACATCAGGTTGCAGTTTTGGGTATAGTACTGTAACGACTGCAACCTTAGCGGGGTAGACACAATTCGCTGTTTGATAGTGATAATGATTATGGTGATGGTGGTGATGATGATGATGATGATGATGATGATGATGATGATTGTTAAATACAGACGCCACCATGCATGTACATGTCCACTTGTGTACAGTTGTGTATACTTGGNGATGATGATGATGATGATTGTTAAATACAGACGCCACCATGCATGTACATGTCCACTTGTGTACAGTTGTGTATACTTGGAGTTGGTACATACATTGCCAGTTACATGACTTGGCTCTATACAGGGCCCTTGAGCGTACACAGTGAAAAGTGCAGCTCATGGTACAGCTGCTGGGCTACAGGGAGATTGACAGTACAGA
>BGPT01001590.1:0-21721 GCA_003297045.1 Symbiodinium sp. clade C Y103
ACTCTAGGTCATCACTACTCTAGGTCATCGCTACTCTAGGTCATCACTACTCTAGGTCATCACTACTCTAGGTCATCACTTCTCTAGGTCATCGCTACTCTAGGTCATCACTACTCTAGGTCACCACTACTCTAGGTCATCACTACTCTAGGTCATCGCTACTCTAGGTCATCACTACTCTAGGTCATCACTTCTCTAGGTCATCGCTACTCTAGGTCATCACTACTCTAGGTCATCGCTACTCTAGGTCATCACTACTCTAGGTCATCACTACTCTAGGTCACCACTACTCTAGGTCATCACTTTTCTAGGTCATCGCTACTCTAGGTCATCACTACTCTAGGTCATCACTACTCTAGGTCATCACTACTCTAGGTCATCGCTACTCTAGGTCATCACTACTCTAGGACATCACTACTCTAGGTCATCCCTTCTTCTAGGTCATCACTACTCTAGGTCATCACTTCTCTAGGTCACCACTACTCTAGGTCACCACTACTCTAGGTCACCACTACTCTAGGTCATCACTTCTCTAGGTCATCGCTACTCTAGGTCATCACTACTCTAGGTCATCGCTACTCTAGGTCATCGCTACTCTAGGTCATCACTACTCTAGGTCATCACTACTCTAGGACATCACTACTCTAGGTCATCGCTACTCTAGGTCATCACTACTCTAGGTCAACACTACTCTAGGTCATCACTACTCTAGGTCATCACTCCTCTAGGTCATCACTTCTCTAGGTCATCGCTACTCTAGGTCATCACTACTCTAGGTCATCACTACTCTAGGTCATCACTACTCTAGGTCATCACTTCTCTAGGTCATCGCTACTCTAGGTCATCACTACTCTAGGCCATCANTAGCAAACAAAACAAACACACCCCGCCGTCACTTTTGCAAAAATGCTTCACCGCTTCACCGATTTTGACGATTAAATGAAAATGACCTGCGGCGAAATGCAAACAAAACGCTGACAAAACACTACACCAACCCGAATGCAGCTGTTTCAATACGATATGCCATGCCCAGCTGCAAAAAAACAAGAGTATTACGCACGCAGCCGTGGCAACAAAAAACCTTGACGCAGCCACTACAATGCGATTTGCAGACACTGCATTGCAAAACACCATAGAATTACACATAACAGCAGAAGAAATTGCAACTCCAAAAAAGTTATATTCGAGGTAAGTGACTCCAAATTCAATGTAACTAGATCCAAAACCCAACCCTCCACGAGCATCAGCAGCAGCTGGTGCCACTGGCACAGTTTGTGCCACTGGCTCTGCTGGCGCCACTTGCGCTGCTGGCGCCATTCGCGCTGCCTGGCACAGGCCGCCAGGGGTGCTGGGGGGTACTGGACAAAGCTGGGCATATGGTGCACTGACAATCTTGGCTTTTTGGCACAAAAGAAAGGGACTTCCAAAAGAAAGGGAAATTCAAAAGAAAGTGGCATGTTTTGGCTACAAAAGTAAAGAATTTGACATGTTCATGGGCTATAAAAGAATATTATAACATGCATACAAAAGAAACATAAAGTAACTATCGATCTATCTATCTGTTTGTCTACCTATCTATCTATCTATCTATCTATCTATCTTTCTATCTATATATGTGTGTTAAATGGGTACAAATAAAAGAAACTTTTTTTGAGGAATACCGGTAGAGAGATACGTGCCATGGGAAAATCTTTGGCCGCTCTTTTGGTGGAGAAGAAGGAGAAGGAGGACAATCAGAAGGAGAAGTCAGTGAAGCCAACGATTCGGACGCTCAGCTTTGTAAACCCTCCTGTGGGCCTTTAACTTAGAGTTTTTTACAACTCAGTCTTGTGACATTGGCCCACCTCAGGAAAAGACCTAGCGCCAAGATGAAGCGCCCTGCTGCTGCTGCTTCGGTTGTTGAGCCACCCCTTGAACCACCCCCGATCCTGAGCTTGATTGATTCAGGGATTAGGCACACAGAGGCGCTCACAGATGATACAATATCAATGCATAACACATAGTGTGTGTGTGTGCGTGTGTGTGTCTCTCTCTTTCTCTCTCTTTTTTTTTTCTCTTTCTCTCTCTCTCTCTCTCTCTCCATCGCCATCTCCGAGAGTTTAGCCAGGGGCTAGAGGCGAGCCATTGGCCCATACTTTGTGATTTTTTTGTTTGTCTTTGTCTTGGGGCCGCCGGCAAATGAGGAAGCTGGACGCACCATACCCTCTTCCACGTGTTCCAGCAGAACTGGGGATTTCTGGCAGCAAAATCAGAGATGGAATCTTAAAATGCACAGTTGTTCCTTGTCAATCCTAATCCTGAAACCAATCCATAAACCATCCCACTACTTGTACGCCCATACATTCTACATATGGTCATGAGTTCCGATCTTCTTGCAGCTTGAGGCAGCGATTCACCTCCCCAAGCGTTCACACATACTCCCTTTTTTGACCTAACCCTGAGGACCTGGGCCAAAGCTGTTCTACGTCGATGTGGCGATCTCTTTGGGCATGATTTTTGCTGCGAGCGGCTGTCGCAAAAGCAGGAGTTCATGTCGATGTTCTCAGGAATCGAGTGTGCTAGAAAGGCATGGGAGTGCATCCACAATGGAGCCCTGGAGATTTGGGGGGTGACCACAGGTGTCAAGTTCACTTGTGCAGCAACATGGCTAGCTAGTCTTGTCTTTCTGTTGATAATTGTTGGTCATTGTTGTGACATGTTTCTGTCCTAACCTTGAACTCTTTGCGATTTGGGGTTCGTACAAATCTAATCCTGTAGGTAGAGAACGATCGCATGTGTCAACAGTGGATGGCCAAGCTCTACCCAGACACCTGCATATTCAAAGATGTCATGGATCTTATCAAGAACAAGGTCCCCGAGGGTAAACTGTTGAAACCGTCCGAGATCAAGTTCAAAGAGAAAGCATTTTGCGTCACCCATGGGCGGGAATGCAAAATTCCGCTTGACAAAGACACACGTTTGGTCTTGGGAGCTCCATGCATATTGTTTTCACGGTTCACAGAAAGCGCTTTAGTGTTTTTTGCTGTGCCATTACCCTTTGTTTAGGGGTCCCATCAGCTCAACAAACAAGACCATTTTTAAATCAAAACAGTTGTTTGGCTTGAGCTTGAAACTATTTTTGACTAGCCCCGAGATTTTCACCATAGAAGTAAGATGTTGTTTCATCTAAGGTTGGGAGCTCGTGAGTCCTTCACCAACATAGCCAAAGCGCAGTGCCATACGGTAGCAACTGCGGCAATGAACAAGTCACATTCCTCGCTCCATGAGAATGTTCAGGGTTTTGATGAGGAAATGCTTGACACCAGTTGCCCTCACAAAAGGATGATGGCTACGCTTTTCGATATGCAATAGTAATAATTTTCATTTACATATTTTACATTAAGTATATATATATATATATGTGTGTATTTGTCTGTGTGTGTCCATTGGGGGTCTAGTCATAGTCACCCGCCACAAGCCCTCGCCTGCCCTGGAGCAGCCAACTGGAGGTTGCACCCGCAACTCTTTGGCTACCCGTCTGCACGTCCTCGAGAGTATCGGAACACTTGGGATGCCAAGTTTGCAAGGTGGACGGACCCTGGCCTCCATGGTGCTGTTGTCAATCATTAGGTCACAACCGTCATCATCAAATTCCACCACCATCATCATCATCATCATCATCACCATCATCGTTGCTTTCGTCAATGTTATCCTCAGAATTATGATGTTTATCCTCCTCCTACTCCTGCCCATCATCACCAGCACCATTATCAACACCATCAACATCATCAACATTATCCACAACAACGTCATCAGCACCACAATCATCATCATCATCATCATCATCACCATTATCATCGTCATCTTCTTCATCATCATCAGCATCACCGTTGTCATAATCCATCATCATCATCATCATCACCATCATCATCATCACCATTGTCATCACCAATCATCATTATCATCATCATCATCATCACCATTGTCATCATCAATCATCATCATCATCATCATCACCATCATTATCATCACCATCATCATCATCAACATCATCAACATCATCATCCCCAGCATTGTAATTATCCTCCTCCTCCTCCTCCTCCTCCTCTTCCTCCTCCTCCTCATCATCATCATCAATCGTCATCATCATCATCATCATCATCATAATCATCATCATCACCATCATCATCATCATCATCATCATCACCATTATCATCATCATTATCAAAACCAACCTCATGTCTGTAGGAGTCGAAACAAAAAAAGTGGCCATGACTCAGAGAAACCAAGGAAAAGATGACTTTTCAACAGTGCGTGGACGCCATCTTGGCACGCAAAGATCAGCCATTGAATTTGACTCCAACATGTTTCGCGATCAGCACCCCCGAAGAGATCCAACGTTTGTTCGGCGAGAATCCGGAAATATCCCTCCCTCAGTCCCCATCTTGGTGCTTACTGTTAGAGAACTTAGAGAGTTGTGGTGACATGGTGTTAAATATCATGAAGCCGCTTGGCCTGGAGTGCCTGCCCCAGGTCGATGAAGGAGAGCCTGGTGCGCTATAGGGCCAGCTACCCCGGCAAGGTTATTTTCGATTTGGGTCAAAGTGTGAAGGACAATCGTGGTCGGGTGGACTTGAAAGCTGGAGAACTACCCACCCTTGCTACCAGTTCACGGTATTTGTGGTTTCATGGCTTCATTTCAAAGGTTACAGTTGTTGGAATCTTAACATTTAAGTCCAAACGAATCCAATCAGTGTTTGTTACTTTTTTGAACCAGAAATAAGTGTTCTCAGGTCTGAAGAATTGAAGCGGTGCTTCAGTGGACGTGAAAAGCTGTTCTCACTGGGTTATCCGGTGTGGGGACCAGCATGCGCAAGCGCAAGTGTGGAACCTCTTTTGCAAACATTGAACCAAAGAAAATATTCGGTTCCAACTCCAAAGTGCTCAGTTTGGAACCAGCCCATTTGGCACAGCTGAGGACAAAGTGGCATTGCCTGAGACTCCGGAATTTTCCGAATCTTTTTTGACCCGTGTATCCGGAAACGGGATGCACCTACCATCTGTAGGTATTTCCTTGTTGTTCAATATCTTGTTCGTTTCCAAGGTGGAAACACTGGACTAGACAAGATGCGAAGTGTATCATGGATTCAATCGGTAGATTGCAGAACCCCTTGAACATGGAACTTGCGTCCTTCAGCGGCCTATAGGAAACAGTTCCCTGCTGCCCAGATATTTTGGTATCAAGTATCAAGTATCAAGAATAAAAAGAAACAACAGTTTCATATTGCTGCAAGTGGCTTTACCCAAGCCCTGCTTCCAGCTAAGTAGCATCGTGTTTGCGTAGGTCTGCTGCAAGCCTTTTGCCCTCCTGCGCAGGGGTGCCAACCTCAGCCAGCCAGGCTTTCGGTCAACCCCACAATGTTACAAGGGATCCTGCTTAAAGTGTTCTGATGGACTGGAATGGTATGCTATTCCTGGGACACCGTGGTTCAGGGAAACTTGTTCTCTCCAAGTGCTGTGAGAGGCTCTAGATTTGTAGATGACGTTGCATAAAGAAATTAAACTTCCTCCAGTCCAGTGGGGGTTTTAAATAATGTCTCAAAACATCAGCACGCTGAATGTGAACTTTTTTTATTTCAAAACATGATCGCAAGAGAACTATATTGTAGATATATATATATAGTTAATATATATATATATATGTAAAACTAATATGTATATATGGTAGGTACAGTGCAAAGATACCAATGAGATGCAGCAAACAAACTGACAGGCATCCATTACCTGAATGCAAATCCCGCTGTAAGCCATGCCATCCCATGCGGCCTTTTGCTGATGAAGGGCCCGCGCCCGAGACGGCCCCTCGCCGCGCCTCCAAGAAGACCACTGGGAAGCGTTTGTTTCAAGCCGAACCTCCGGAATCTGAATCTGACAGGGGGGCAGGTGTGGGTTCAAAAGCTTTGTGAGCATGAAAAGTATTTAAACGTTTTGTTTTCTAAACAACACGAATGCGATGGAGTTGTGAGGGGCCCTGACAGGTTTAAAGCGTGTAACTGTTGATGCCTATTCCATTTTGACGCAGAGACGCCCATTCCAACCAGAACCACCTGAAAGGCCTTCTAGTCAATCCAGTGTTGGAACCCGCAGTGCCAAGAGGAATGTGTTTCACACAGAGCCAGAAGAACAATCATCAAGTGATTCCGATTCTTCTGAGTCTGCCACAAAAGAACCGAGTGTGTTCAATTTTGGTTGGCATTCGGTGCACTTAGCTGCAAAAGCCCGGTTCTCCAAAGAAGTTGCTGACACTGGGAAACCTGTGAAACAGAAACGGGCCTACGACAATTCAGCAAGATCATCGCAGGCTCTCTATACAAGGTCAAAGGCCAAGAGTTACTCAGAAAATGGTCTTTCAGAAGAGCGGCTTGTGAATGTTCTGAGTAGAGACGGCTGTCTTTGCACCCTGTCTTTAAACGGTTTCCTAAAATGGGGGAACCCCCAAACCATGGGTTTCGATACTCAAACGGCCTCATTCTGGATGATTTGGGGTACCCTTATTTTAAGCCTCCATTTTGACCCGGTGGAATAGACACATGAACTGCTTGGAAAAAAAGAATAGACAACACACCCCGTCCCGTTCAGCTCGCTAGCACGCGGTGACGTTTGCCACAGCCCAGGTGCAAAGAACGATTGCTTCAAACAGTACACCCAGAAAGATGTTTCAGGATTTCTCCAAGAATTCTGGAAGCTCAAGAAGTCTGACCAGGACTCATTGGTGTCTTGGTTTTCCAAAGCAAGGGTCCATGGTCGCCCCACATTTAAACTGATAGGCTGCCTGTTAAAAAAAGTAATACTCAACGCTTTGTAAACATTGGTGAGCCCCTGCTAAGATGTATCAGTCAATGGATGGAAGCGGCAGAGCTATTGCTTACAAGTTTTTGGGCAAAAACATCGGCCCGAAATGCCTTGCCACCTTGCTTGGTGTAGGGACTGCCCGCCTGCGGAAAACCACAGCTTCAACGCCAGACTTGCGCCACGGCAAGGACAGAACTGGATCCAAACAGGAGTCATACTCAGTTGACTCATTTCTGACAACCATGTATGATCAGCTCGCCGAGACCCTTCCGGATCGGTGCCCATTGGGTGAAATTGTTCTTGATCATTTTCCAAAATAATGGGATCCCAAGTAAAGAGCATCCTTTGGTTCAAAATGCATGTTAACCCTATGCTAGGTTCGTTCGGCGGGGAAGAGCTGCAAGGGCTGATGACCCCGAGATGGATATTGATATTGCCAGCGATGTTTCTGATACTGAATTGGCTTCATGGTTGACCAAGCCAGGATCTAGCTCAGCCATGCAATTTTTGCACGGAGCTGACAGAGGTAAAATCACAAAGTATCTACCCCCTGGCAACACCGCAGAGCTTTACCACCACTATGTTGCAACACGCCGACTCATTGGAAGCAAGTTGGTCTCGTAGAACCCCTAGTTGTATTGAATCACAGAACGCAGAATTGTCAAGATGATTCCTTGGTTCTCATCCATAATATTGCCCCATGCCCACACATGCCATGCTGAGGTACAGCACCTTTCACCGTGTTTATCAGCAGCGTTGGGCTGACGTGCTGAAGTTCCGCTCGCGTTCCATGCATCTTGGCCAGGGGCCTGCATGGCTTTTGGTTTTGGTTGTTCATGAGAATCATAAAATCATACCCAAACATGCCCAGTGAAAACAACATATACCTTCATGTGTAACAGCAGACTCGCTCAGGTTTTCCCAATGCACTATTTGTCAGCAACTCACTGCAGATATGAATGATCGCAACTTGTCATTGGAAGCAAAACTCACTGCTGTGAAAGTCTATCGTCAGCACTTGCATGACCAATACGTGGATCGCAGCGCGTGTTGGGCCTTGCAAGACCTCAGCAAGGATCCCCTGTCGGGGGTCCTTGTCATATTGCTAGATGGTATTGATCAAGCAAAATTTTCTGTACCACGTGACAAAGGGCTCAGAGCATCAGCAGAGCTGACACTTAACCTGGTTGGTCAAACATTTTGCCATTAAAAGTTTTGATTTTTTAGTTGATGCCCCCAGCATGCTTGGTTGCTTCATGTCCCAGCGGACCGGCCTCGAAACCAGGAGCAAACACATCAAGCCTTGTTTGAAGATCCATGGGGCCTGGGCAATGGGAAACTTAGCAGGTCTGTATAGGTCAATTTTTTTTGAATGTTAGAACGCAAAGTACAAGTCTGAGGTGTAATGTAAAATGCATTTGTCCTAAATCCTGTTGTGCCTTCGAAAAACAAGTCAAGGATGGCAATTCCGATTATTCGTCCTTGATGAAATTACAAGACATGACGCCAGCGCCATTGTTGAGATGGTAGCTTTGACCCTAGAAGACTGTTACCAGACAGCTACCCGTACAAACAAGCGGATGCCTACTTCGTTGCTCATCATGTCTGATAACACTGTGCGGGAGGCCAAAAACCAGTACCTCTTAGGGTATTTGAACAACCTTGTTGCAAAGTACAAGATGAAAATGGTAGGCCTCTTGAACCTCCGCAAGTCACACACACATGACCGCTTGGATCAGTGCTGGGGGATCCTGGCACGAAGAGTTGCAGCAAGTGATCGCCTGCTCTCCGCTCAAAGCGTTATTGATATTCTGGAAGAAGAACTGGCGCGTCCTGGCATGCGTGCATTTATCGGGCTGGAGACTATGGTGAAAATTTCAAAATTAGATGCAGTCAGAGCGTGGAAGGATCATTTCAACCCCACCCAGCAAGTTGGATTACGTGGAGGGCTATTGGAAGATAGCAGCGCGAACCATTGCTTTATCAGCATGCTCCGCAAAGGCAAGTTCACCCTACCTTTCTTATTGCTTGTTGCAGCTATGTTTAAAAATGTTTTTTTAGGCAAACCTCCGTCCAAACTGTTTGTCTTAAACGCTGCCCCTGTTAGATATTCCGGAGAATCTGCAAACAAGCATAGAGCAAGGAAGCATCACGGCCCCTGCCCATCGGTGTGATGTCATCATGTTGGTGAAGCAATTCATCGGAAGCGAACAGCTATCCCAAAAACCAATGCTGGTCTTGACAACGGGCCGGGCGCAGCGTGTGGGTCTAGTGCCTATGGAAAAGTCACCACTCTTGACAATGTACTACTGTACTAGTTCTTTGGGTCTTATGATGCTTAAGTGTAATGGATTAATGTTAGTCAATGATTTGTTTTTTGTGGAATCAGTGGCCTGTAATCTGAGGCATGGGAACAACCATTCTCGAAACTTTTGCGAGCAGTGCATGGCATTGGCAGCTGGTGTCAAGTCGATTTACTCCAGGGATGACACATATTCTGAATGCATCCAGTATTTGACCAGCTTGGGAAACAACCAGTTTTACTTGAATGCCCAGCTTCCCCCTTTACCGTGGCATTCTCGTGTTGGGGACGCACCACAAGATTTGATTCCTGGAAATCTTGATCTTCACCCCACAGTATTGGAAGCCCTTGCCCCATCTGCTGCCCTGAGGGCAGCGTTTGGAGGACGTCGGAACATGTGAGAGAAAAGCGCTCACCAAGGTATAAATATTTGAGCTTGTTGTGTCTCAGCGTCTTTGGCTTTGATTCCCGCAGGGTGGCACTAGACAATTTGAGGGTTGCAGGAAAAAATTGCTTACAAGACATTGGTGTCTTTGGCTAATTTCGTTTTGTGCTCAAATAATTTGAGGTTAGAGGTTAGCTGCCCCCCATAGTTTCTCAAGGTTTGTATGTCATGGATGCAAACCGGTGCAGCATTTGTTGGCCACCTGGCGGCTCGCCGCCCTATGAGTGGGAAAAATCCAGTGCTCCCCAGATCCCCAAAACAAAGGATGACTTGATTGCGAAGCTCACCCCACATGTCAAAACCAATTTGAAAGTGCTGACGGTTCCTGAACTCAAGCACCTTTACCGCAAGTTCATCCGTGGAGAGAAGCACCCTTGTGACCCCACCCAGACTTTGTCCAGCCTCAGGAAAGGTCAGTTGCAGGATCTTTGCCGTCTGCACCAACTTCCTGACGCTGGGCACAAAGGTGAGCTATGTCTTTTGCTGCGGCAGCATTGGGCAAACCAATGTCTGATTGCTGAGCGTGAGGGTGACCAGGGACAGGGGAGTGAAACTAACTCTGAGGAATGTTCTGTGGTTTTTGATGCTTGCTCCAGCTCCACCTGGAGTCATGTAGAAGAAGGACCCAATCCCACAGTTTCAGAAGCCATTTGGAAAGTGGCTCGTGCTGTTGCTGACTTGGCAACATCAGTTTCGAAGCAAAATGACAGGGTGAGCTAGATCACTCGATTTCAATTAGTACAGCCGCATGTGCTAGATCACTCGATTTTAATTAGTACGGCCGCATGTCGTTACTACCAGCAGTGAGGAAAAACTGATTGACTTCCGACTCCGCTGGGTTTTTATTCTGTCCCCAAGAAAGAAAATGCAACCTGGCAATCCCAAGCTCTTGATTACTGAGCCAAGAATTCCATCCTCTAAACATTGAATTCCACACGACACATGATGGATATATGGGCATGTCTGGCTTGGGGCACTCACTTAGGCACCCCTATTTTGAAACATCCCCATATTTTTCAAATCAATGAGATCATCATGAATGAATTGATATCCTTTAATCCTAGTGGTTTCCATTGTTCAGGCGATGTCATCCAATGTAGTTTTCCCAGTATTCCTCATAAATCCATCTTGCCAATCCGTGTCTGGCCAAGGTGCTTGCAGCAAGGGCCCATTCATTGCCAGGCGAGCCAGTGTCCTGGGACCAGGTTGTGTCACAACAGGGTGCCAAAGGACATTTGCATTTTGAAGAAAAGAATTGATATGACAAATGTACAAAACCAGTTCTTGAAAATCTGAGACAACTAGCACAATACCATCAAAATCGATGCACCTGGCGATTGAGAAAACCAAAAATCGATGCACCTAGGGTTGATAGATCACCAAAATCGATGCACCTGTGGATATAGAAGCCCAAAAATCGATGCACCTAGGGTTGATAGCACACCAAAATCGATGCACCTGGGGTTGATGGTACACAAAAATCGATGCACCAAACCGGATCTGGTGCATTGACTTTCAACTCTCTTGAAATTTTCTGCGGGCAGGTGCATTGATTTTTGGGATATGCCAGGTCCAGATTTTGATGTAAGAAAACACATTCTGATAGCTAAAAAATCGGCAAAGAGCATCTTAGTGCATTGACTTTATCTTTGAGAGCCAACAACAAGATAATGCACCAAACCGGGTTTGGTGCATTGAAAACCATATGTTTTGGAGCATACGCATTGATCTCGTAAGTGATACCTGAAGTATGAAATCAATGTCCTACCCTCAAAACCATAGGTTTTCAATGTACCAAACCGGGTCTGGTGCACTGACTTTGAAGTTGAAGTCCAACATAGAAATCAATGCCGAAAGTAGCTAAAAGCGAACTTTTTGAAGCTTTTGGAGTTGTTCGAGCCAGCAGTCAAACCGGCCTCGATGGAGAGCTCTTTGCTGAAGAAGGCGAAGAACTTGGCAGCAGCCAAGTCAGAGGGCCCGAAAGAGGAGACACCATCCCCCGTGAAATCAGAATCTTCCAAGACCCAAGGGGCAGGGAAAAGGACATGCACATCTTTTGAGAAGTTTGTGAAGAAGCAAGATGGAGATATCTCCATCCTAAAAGAATCTCTCCTTCATTCATGCCATGTTGTTGAGACCTTTGGTTTCTCTTTGGGGCATCTTGATGTCGTTTATTATCATTACTTATTATATATATATATATATATTCTCAAAATTAAGTTGACCCTAAATGTTTTTTTACTTTAAAAATGATGGGCTGGGGTCACTCAGTTAAGGCACCCCTATTTTCAGACATTCCCATATATACTGGTCTTTACATAGACTTTGTAATGCCAGGAATCCAAGAGTCAATGAATGTTTTTGTTTTCGATAGCATCGGCTTCTGATCCTTCAATGGTATGGGAAATTATTTTGATTTTGGTGATGACAGCTATTGGGTTGATGGGTTGATGTCCCTGAATCGCCTTTCGCTATGGGTAGAGCCCTTTTTCCTCAGTCCCTGCTGTTGCATTGTTCATCTTAAGCGATGTTGTTCTTTAATGGGCTTTCAATCTTGATGGGTGTTCCAAACCCATGTTTTTTGACCCTGTGATTCTTTCAAAAAATCCCAAGGTCAGAAAAGGGTGAAAAAACCCATTCATCACTTACATGTGGGATCTTACAACTTGCATACATGATCGTATACATATATGTAAGTAACATATACACATTGATATAATAACCTAAAGATAGTATATATATATATTTATATTGAGGATGTCTCAAAATGAGGTGCCCTTTTTTCCCCCTTAAGGTACTGTTTTGAAAGCAAAAAAGGGCGCCTCATTTTGAGACATATCCATCAATATATATACTAGCACATAACATATATATATATTATAACTAAAAATACAGCATCTCGCTGCTTTCTTAGGGATTTATGTAACCTGAAGGATATACCAAGATCATGCAACAAATGTGACCCCTGACCCAAGAACTTGACAAAGGTTCCTTTGGGGCTCACATCCTTGAATAAGGAAATGCACTCGTACTTGCTGAGCTTTGACGACAGCTTGAACTACAGTGACACTTCGCATCCTGCTGACATCGTGCCCCATGAGCTGTCTGGGAATCCAGACGTCGTGGAAGTGAATCTCACCAGCCTGGAGAATTGGTATCGGGAGTATGAGGAGAAACGCAAGAGCTCTGTTCTCTTCAAGTCTTGCCAGCAATTTGTTGGGTCCTTATCCAAACTTCTTGGAATCATTAGAAATGAAAATGGTTGGTCAGAGTTCACCCAACCTAAAGTATTGATCTTGGTTATTTCATTTGGCTTTCTCCTAGCCTTAGGTCTTGGACAAATCCATGGAGAAGGACACGGTCAAACTTCCCATCACAGCCCTGAAGCTCCTCAGTCATATAATTTAAAGAAATCAGCTCTGACTCACTTCATATTATTTCAGCTAACTTCATATGTTGTTTGTTGCCCAAGAGGATTGACACCGGACACCATCATCATCCTGGCTGTTCTTTCCAGGGCTCCCAGCTTGCTGACAAGGTTTCGCGTTCCGCCTGATGGAATGCCATGCGTGAAGGACTGGGTCACTTGTTGGGAATCGATGGTCATGGGTGGAGTTGATCTTGGCCGAGAGCCACTTTCAGTCAATGCCAGGCACTCAATACTTTGAGTGTTTGGTGGGTCATTGTGTGAAAATTGCTTCTGTCCTGCCGGCTATCTTATATCTGCAAATGATTAGTATGTGAGGTCACATTCGAGGAGAGCAGTAAGAGCCTTTTTTGTTTAGATCTATACCTGCAGAATCTGTCAATGCAGCATACAAGTTTTGGGGGGAGTGGGTCACTAGCAACATCATCCAGGTTCCAAGTTGAAGCTGGCCTACAATAGCCTCGACCTGGTGAAAGGCTACACCAAGGCCAGTGTCATTGCGTTCGTCCTGATGACCTGTTCGGAAATGGATCTCGAGACTGAGTGGGACAAGATTATCCCCTTCGGGCCGTTTCTCGATCGAGCCTGGTTGTTACCCATGCACCTGATGATCGATCAGAATGCAGCTTCCCAGAGCTTTACAAACTTGAAGTTGAGCTACAGAGGGTCGGAGCGCCAGAGCCCATCTGTCCTCAGCTTGGCCCTTCAACTGTCCCACATCATGACGTTCAAAGCCGAAAGTGGTCTTCACCAGAAAGACTTCAATACCGAGACGCGCTTGCGCCTTGTGGTGGACGAACTTCACTCCCAGGATGGGTTTTTGGCCAAATGGCAAGTTGACGGCGACAAATTCAAAGCCATTTTGAATTTGTTAGTCGGCACCAGCTTGGAGAGCAGGGCGGTGCACTTGTCACCTCAACCACCACAAGTACCAGTTTTCCGCCTTCAGCAGTGATCTATTACGGAATGCGCGCTGGCTCAACGGCGCATATCCTTCCAGGGTTGGCCAGAACCTGCGGACCTTGCTTACCGTCAAGCCCGAGTCACAGGTTTGGTTCTTGAAGAACCATGTGCACACCTTTCTGAACAATGTGCGCCGGGTGAAGATGAGCAGCCGCAACCGGATGCGATCCACACCTGCTGAGTGGGAAAAGGCTGTAGACTACACCTGTGTGATGTATGAGATCTACCAGTTGGCCAAGGAGTTTCATGCCGCTGATGAAGTTGCAATGAACAAGTGCTTGGACACCCTGTACCAAGCCTTCATGGCAAGGCGCATGATGGGGGCCAACTATCCAACACCAATTCTCATCCACGTCAACAATTTTCCAGTTGTGAATAGTTTCCAGCACCAAGTAAATGCCCCAAAATCAATTCACCTTTAAATCTTTTGAAGTTTTATGGCTACCATCCAACATCAAGTGAGAATTTTAAAGTGTGGATATGTTGTGAAGACTTAAGGATACCCTTTACATCCCATTCACACCCTTGCCTCAGGGACTACTTCGCGGAAGTGATCACCGCTGTGGAAGTCTGTCTTCCAAACTGGACGGTCAAGCACCTCACAGTGTGGAGTGAGCTTGTGGACACCAAGGTGAGCGTTCACCCAGAAATCACCGATGTGGATTTGGAAGCTGCAGAAGAGGCTACTCAAGCTGCCGTGTACCAAGAGACCCGCAGCAAACTGTCGTTGCTAATCAGAGATGACTGGTTCCCAAATTTTTAGGCATGTTTTAGACACGGGTGTTTTGAACGATAAGTTTAAGCCAGCAAACTAAGTCCATATGCGAGGCCCTAAGTCCATATGTCAGGCCCTTTTTTAACTGGTGGGGATTGTACATATTCTACAGAACCCTTTTCTAGATCTGGACACTGCATCCCGCAAGGTTGGATGAAGCCGCCTGGGTCCGCTACAAGAACCAGCTCAACCAGAAGAAGGCCCGCGAACACATTGTGGCAGTTACCCACGACAAGTCCCAGCTGCAAATTGGGAAGGGGAAACTTGGCCGATTTAGTTTGGGATAGAGGGGCCTTACCCAAATACATGTTTAACTATTGTGGGGAAGTCAGGTATCAATCCAAGACCCAAAGTTTAAAATCACCACATCAATCAAAGACGTAAAATCACCCCGCATGGCTCTAAGGGTACTGGAGCACTTTATGCAAAAGCACGCCAACATGGTTGCTGTGGCGGATATGGGTTCTGTGCCCAACATGGACGGATGGCTGAAACAAGCAGCTGCCGAGTTGAAGGTACCAATTAGCACAGGGTTTAAAACGAACCATGACCAATAATTAACCCATATGCATGTCTTGGTCCATTCCTATCTTGGACTTGGGAGTTGGTTGGTTAATGAAATGTTTTGTTCACAGGTGATACATTGGTTTACCCCCCAAAGAATCCCAAAGGTAATTCAATGAACTAGATCACCAAGAATAAACCCCTGACAGGTCAAAACGGAAGACCTTGGAATCTTCGTGGTCACTGACTACTCCAAGATGGGTGTGTTGCAGACCTGTGTTCTGAACAAGCATTCCCAGCTCATGGGGAAGTGCATTGATCGCAATCCAAAACGTTACTTGAAAACAATTGGCTACTAGTAGTGTGTCATTGTTTGTTTCTTCCACATGTCCCATTGGTTTTTGACACCAACTTTATCTAACTTTCAATCAGGCTCTGCCGGATTGGTCTTGGCTCCCCTGCTGTTTGGAACTGCTGATTCCCTGCGCCAGAACCACAGGACTGAGCCCAGATATATCGTATTTTGAAACTATGTTGTGGTCCAAATCCAAATGACTGCAGTTCAGGGTCATGGTCATTATATCATATCCTTGTAGCTATATATCCCTCTTTATCATTACCCAACTTGGTATAGTATAGATGTTCTGGGACAATAAATCGGTTTGAAGTTCACAGCATTGGGTTTTCATATGGGTTCTTCTATGCACAGGACCATAGTGGACAAGTTGCAGCAGTACAAATTGGAGCTGCGTGACCTGTGGGTGAGCTTGGACACCTCTCAACTACATGGCAACGCGGACAGGCCTGAACACTTTCAGGCCTGGATTTGTGCTCCTGACTTCATGCTTCCCCCACGTGGGACGAGCCATCGTGCTCCGAAGATGAGCTCGGAGGATGCCAAGGACATGAAAGCCGCCGAGATCAATGATTTCACAAGCTGTGATCTTTGGAAACTCCAAGGATTTTCCAAGGACAAGGTGCCGATGGCTGTCCCAGAGAGTTCTTTCCACGTCCCGATGGCCCGATCCTTCTTGCAGTCCAACGAGACTCGCAAGAACCTCACAGATAGCCAAGAGCTATCCCAGTGGCTTTCCGGAGAATCTTTCTGGACGGCGGTGCTCGAGGGATCTCTTGCCATTTTGGCATTTATTATTGAATACACCCAAGGCTAAAAGTTGATCTTTCCTGAAGTATTGAATGGTGTAGCCCATTGCAGACCAAAAAATCCAATTCATTGGGTCTCTTACTGATTTTGCCCCTGGCATCCCCTGGGTATGGCAAGGCAACCGCATGAAAAGGATGGTGGTGGTACATTCAACGCCGTACGACGGCACACTTGAACGAGCTTGCCTAAAGCTTGGCCTCCCATGCCTCTCTCTGGGCGATGTGCCGGTGAACCATACGTATGCTTTGACGACCACAGCAAACCAACTCTTGCAGGACCATGCCTCCTATTGTATATGATTTTGGCGCAAACAAATTTGTAGTATGCTAATATGAATCTTGATGATGATTATGCGCCTATCTTCATATAAATGGTACCCTGACAATAGGTTGATGTTATAATATCCGTTTTTTCATGTGATGTATGTAAAATATGATATTATATGTAAAGACATCATCCCATATATATATATATATATATGTATGTATATATAATATGATATCTTGGGCCTCACAAAAGACTTTATTTTGGGCAGCTGCTCCTGCTTGCAGGAATGGAAAGACGGTGTTGGACAAATGGGCCGGCTCCTTCCAAAGTACAAGGCGCATGCTGAGGATTCCACACCGGTTGTGGCAGAAGAACCCACTTTGGCGCTCTGCACCAATCAAGACGGTGCACTGGTGATCCCTCCGGAGATTCGCACACGGTACTTGCAGGATGCTCACCGAGCTCCAGAGTGGCGACGGATCTTGAAGGAATTCGACAGGAAGTGGGGCTGCTCGGAGACATCCCAAGCCCAGGAAACAACATCTTCTCCAGGTCCAAGCGCTGAACAGCCTGGTGGAGTAGAAGCACTTCCATCAGCAGCTACATGGTCTGACATCTTCGCAGGTGAACCGACCAGCCGAGATGCTTTGAACAACAAGTACGGCCAGGGCCTGCACACCTTCATCATCGACAGCAACTTGACTGCCGTGATTGTCGAAGGTCCCAAATTATTCCTCCTTGCAAATGGCTGTGCCTGCAACATCACTGTTGACTCTCCATTGCTTTGTTTTGGCGCTGGAACTTGGTTGCTGGATTCCAAAGCTGACACGTTTATCCAGGCTTGGGCTGGTTGAAACGCATTCATACTAACCTACTCGCTATCTTAAGAATCTTAAGATATTTGTCCCTGGCAGGAAAACCCGGACAAAGGCTACCAGTTCCTCCTTCAGAACGACAATGCATTGTGTGTCTTGGAGGTCTGGGCAGTTGCGATGGCTGGTGTGCGGCCACCAAGTGAAATCAATTCTCATAAATAGGATATGGGCTTCACTAAATTTTTGTAGTCTGGTAGTCTACTCCTCTTTTCATTTTATGAGCACTCCCTGTTCAAACATAATTCCAAATCCATCCATCTTATTTGGGTACCCACGTTCTTTTGTATATACAATAATAGCGAATGGCCCCATTTTGTGTTTATTATATAGTCAGTATAGGCCCCCGGCAGTATAGGCCCTCATTGACTTTACCCTTCCATGCGCCTCCAGGACGCATCGGGCAATGATGGGAGTTGCAAGCCGCTGCGTGACATCCTGCAGGAGGTTGAGCGATCAGGATGTGTGGAGTTCGAGCTTGCAGGGCACCGTCATGAACGTCCCCCATCAGTATGTCAGGGAAATGAAGATGACAGGTAGGGGAATTTGGTGGGAGCTGGTGAAAATCTGTCATGGTTTGGCCCCAAAAGTACAAGTGTTGATTTCATGAAAGAAAAAACCAACGCTGGCTAGCCAATGATCCCTTGTCAATTCTTGGTTGTAATTTTCCTTTCGGTTTGGATGAAATCACAGACCCCAGGACGTCATGAAAATAGTCCCCAAACGTGAGGAATGAGGAAAACGGGTCCCCTCTATGGACTTCGTGGGGTCAGTTTTTACAGGCGCTTCAAATAGGAAAATTGCTAACTCTTGGTTACTCACCATTTCAGTATTCAAGAAATTATCCCTCATGATCCCTTTCAAAATAACCAGGTCACTGTCACCAGCTTGAATACTCTGCAGGTTCGATATTTCAGTGAAGGATGGCACAATGCTTTGGAAACCCGCAGCTGTGCAAATGAGAAACGTGAAGGCCAAGAACTGCGGAAGCTATTTTAGCGCCCGGCAGATCAAAGATTCTGATGCTCTGAGGGAGGCTGGGGGGTTACACATTGGAATGCTACTTTGTTGTGGCTACCCAAAACAAATCCACAAAATAAAAAATGGGGGTCGACCATGTGAAATTTGTTTCGCATCAATCATCAGTTTGTGGTTTCCATGAGTCGCCTTGACCTACAGGTCTGGCGACTTCGGCTTTACACAAATGAGAAGATTTTAGGCGCGGCAAAGCCGTTGCTTTTCATTGCAGCGAACTTGACCCTAGAAGACCAGCACTGCCAGGGAATCCTCTGAATGTGAAAGCCTAATAACATTGTGAAAATAGTTATTGGCCTCTTTGGGTGTATCTCTTCATTTGATAAACTTGTCCATAACTACTAAGAGTAAGCATTAAAAAAATCAATGGTGGCAAGAGGCTCTTCTGGCTTTGTTTGCTGGACGCTTGGACCGGGGTGTAACCTGTAGGGGAGTCAACCAATCGTGGGCCCGGGGATTGCGATGTCAATTCCCACCACCTTTTTGTCCCGATTGGGTTGCAAGGGGTGATGTGTTCACCCCCGGTGCCTGCAGCAGCACTGCAAAGAGGAGGTGCAGACCACGCTCCTTCGGCAGCGGACAGGGTTTCAGTGAAAACGGCTTGGAACCCGATCGCCACTGGCTTGGACCAAAGTAAAGTAGACAAGATCTCTATGTATATAACAAAGATCACGGATCTATGATCTATGATCTATGATAAATAGAAAGGTGGATCGAAACAGAGTCTCTTGAATTGATTTGATTTGAATTGCATCAATGTACTGTGAGATTGGGTTCAATTTTGGGATTATTTCCCGTGCCTTTTCACTAGGTAGGCTATAGGTGCCATGGAGGTCGTGTGGGTTGAGGATTCACAGGACGCTGTTTCGTTTGCGGAGCCAACACCTCCCAAAGATCTTGGTTTCCATGCGATTAGCGCACCGGCAGTTCCAGAGTTGAGATGCACCTGGACACCTACTGCGCGCATGGCGCAACCTGTGGTACCTCCTGCTGAAGGGATTTGGGGTCCAAAATGTTTCTAAACACTCGACTCAAAGGTTTTAATATGTTTTAATTCCTGAGGCTTTTCTTTCCTATAAATTTGTTGTGATCCCTCATCAGGACTGATGATCGATCACCTCCCGCAAAGCTGAGACGAAGTGCCAGGCTTTCCTTTGAAAACAACAACGGCCCCACAGCAGCCAAGGCCAAAGCCAAGCAAGAGCGCCGACGTGAGATTGAGAATATGCATGATCGGTTGCCTACACACTCTTCTCCCTCAGCTGATTCGGATGACACCTTGGTCCTTCCTGGCTTAGATGAGTACCCAGAGCCCGGAGACACACAGCTTGATGACAGTGACGCCAACAACACACCCAGTGCAGCGAAGAACTTGGAGATTGAGTTTTCCCAGACTTTTGACTTCGAGGCAACGCCTGTGGACAAGAACAACGTCACGCCTTCCAGCCCTCCTACCTCAACACCTGGTGATGGCATTCCCAAGACAAAGCCTGCCTCAGCCAAGGGTTCGGTCAAGTCTGCGAAGGACATGGTCAAGGAGAACGGCAAGACTTCTTCCCTTTCTACCTCAACACCTGGTGATCCCAAGACAGAGCCTGCCCCAGTCAGAGGTTCTGTCAAGACCTCTAAGGAGGACATGGACAAGGAGCACGTGAAGACTTCTTCCCTTTCTACCTCAACGCCTGCTGGTGGCGTTCCCAGCTCCCAGCCTGAGGAGGAAGTGAAGAAGGAGGTCGTCAAGCCCCATGGTTCCAAGACAGAGCCTACGGCACCTGAGCCAGCCAAGGGAAAACAGCCAAAGCGTCGTGCACGCCCCAAGCAGCCAGCGCAGAAACCCAAGCGCAAGACGCAAAGTGCTGAAGAGAAGAAGCGCAAGCACCGCTTGGCTTGTGACCGGTGGCACTCGAAATGGATTTCAAAAGGAATCCCCCGCCCTGAGTCTGATGTCAAGGCAGAGATGGCAGCACCCAGTAAAGATCCCTCACAGAGGGCAAAGGCAAAGAAGGCTGACAAGACAAAGACGGGCACCAAAAAGAAGGACAAGGAGATGGCCAAGAAGCGTGATCTTCGATCCGTGAAGGGGGAGTTTATCCGGGCCTTCTTGCAGAAGTATGAGACCAGTGAGCCTGAAACCCGCCAGTCTAGACTTGGGAAAGCAACCAAAGCTTGGATGGAGTCTGATGAGCGGGCAAAGTTGAAGGCCAAGCCCGGCTCACAGATTCTGCTGTAGATGATTTTCCTAGTACTTAGATCTACTTGATGGCATACAGCCATTCCTTCGGTGTGGTTCTCACCACAGAACAGTCGAATCGCAGGGGAGCGAAGCGAGCAAGAAACGGGACTTACAGGATTCACTTATTTTGTGAAAACAAGATCAACATCATATTGTTTATGGTGCCGATACTTCTGAGGATGATGATGATGGTGATGATGATGATGATGATGATGATGATGATGATGAATGTGAAGATATGATGGTGATGATGATGATCATGATGATGATGGCAGTGATGAGGGTAGTGAGGATGGTAGTGAGGATGGTAGTGAGGATGGTAGTGATGATGGTAGTGATGATGGTAGTGATGATGGTAGTGATGATGGTAGTGAGGATGGTAGTGATGATGGTAGTGATGATGGTAGTGATGATGGTAGTGATGATGGTAGTGGTGATGGTGATGATGGTAGTGATGATGGTGATGATGGTAGTGATGATGGTAGTGGTGATGGTGATGATAATGATGATGCTGGCGACCCACCCCCCATCGCTCCTTGTGGGCAGGCAGCGCGCTTGCCAGCAGCGGAAGCGGCTGCTGTGAAGGGGAAGGGGTGGTTATTGTTGGGTTATGGTTATTGTTGGGTTATGGTTATATGGATTTAGACCCAGAAACCTTGAAATTGAATCCAGTTACCTTGAATGTTACTTAAAACCTGATATCTGATATCTCGACGCCAAACCCAAAAAAAGTACGATTTTGCAGACTTTTTAATAAGAGTTTTAATAGGAAATTCACCAGCCCCAAAATGGAGAAAATCTGCTGCCAATTCCCCTTCGCAGCTTGGATGCAGCCATGCCAATACAATTTACGAAGTCCAGCTGCAAAACACAATAGTATTACGCACGCAGCCGTGGCGCCA